>CAUHTR010007851.1:91484-181529 GCA_959609185.1 Schmidtea polychroa
ATATAATAATAATAATAAAAATCAATAATAAAAATAAATAATAATAATAATAATAATAATAATAATAATAATAATAATAATAATAATAATAATAATAATAATAATAATAATAATAATAATAAATAATAAAAAAAAATAATAAAAATAAATAATAATAATAAATAATAATATTAATAATAAAAAAAATTATTTCTTTGAAAAATCACTGTGCAAAATCGATGAGAAAAATCAATTCAATATGTAAATTTGAATAAGTGCTCTAAATATTTCTGAATTTTTATTTGTTTCGAAATTACTAATTGATTTGAATATTCTGACAGTCCCGGTGTTCCTCATATGTTGAATTGTATTATTCTGGTTGAATTATAGCGCAACTGATACTTGCTCTGCTACTATAATATCATATTATCAGTTGTACTCAACTGCTGTCAAATAATAATTATATATTACTGAGTTATGACTACAATACATCACATCGCAGGGCCTATAAAGCGTAATAGGCAATATACATGCATAATATATGCAATACACATGCATAATATATGCAATATACATACATAATATATGCAATACACCTGTAATACACATGCATAATATATGCAATACACATGCATAATATATGCAATATACCTGTAATACACATGCATAATATATGCAATACACGTGCAATAGACATGCATAATATATGCAATACACGTGCAATAGACATGCATAATATATGCAATACACGTGCAATAGACATGCATAATATATGCAATACACATGCATAATATATGCAATACACATGCATAATATATGCAATATACCTGTAATACACATGCATAATATATGCAATACACGTGCAATACACATGCATAATATATGCAATACACGTGCAATAGACATGCATAATATATGCAATACACGTGCAATAGACATGCATAATATATGCAATACACGTGCAATAGACATGCATAATATATGCACTACAAGTAGATGGATGGGTCACCGCCAGACCAGGTCACCGCCAGACCACATATACCCCCCCCCCCCGGCCGGATAAAAATTTTTTTTTAATTAAAATGTCAAGGTCATTTAATTTTTCAAGGTCATTTATTATTTTCAAGGTCATATTTAAAAATTTAAATTTACAGAGTTCCCGCCAACAAATATTATTCAGCGATAGCTTATTTTAAAGCCCGATCTAAGACCTTTCGATTGATCCATAGAAGGTATCATCATCATTAATATTGACAAAGTTATTAACATTTTACCAAAAATCATTTTCAAGGTCATATAATTATTAAGTGGTCTGGCGGTGACCAGGTTTTCGTTTCCCCAAAAGTTATCGTTCCCATTATCCGAATTTATTATTTGATAGCTTAATTTGAAGCTTAGTGCAAGATCTATCTACTGACGTATAAAAAGTATCATCATCATTATTATTGGCAAAATTATTAAAGTTTTCCCGAGACCATTTTCAAGGTCATTTATTTTTTCAAAATATTATTTTTCAAGGTCATTTATTTTTTTTTCAAGGTCATTTACTTTTTCAAGGTCATTTAATTTTTCAAAGTCATTTATTTTTTCAAGGTCATATTTTAAAATTTAAATTTACAGAGTTCCCGCCAACGACAATTATTCATCGATATCTTAATTTGAAGCACAATCCAAGACCTTTCGAATGAGCCATATATTATTATTATTATTATTATTATTATTATTATTATTATTATTATTATTATTATTATTAGTATTAATATATATACTCAGAGTCTATCCGACAAAATATTCTGTCCCCCTAAGGGTAATGCTCACAAGGGTACTGATCACCAGGGTACTGCTCACACTCAACAACTCGCTAGGGTATTATTAATATTATTAATAATGACTAAGATATTTTCAAAGAATTATTATTACAACTCCCAAGAATATTATTATTATTATTATTTTTATTATTATTATTATTATAATTATCGATAATTATTATTATTATTATTATATATACTCAGAGTCTATCCGACAAAATATTTTGTCCCCCTATGGGTACTGCTCACAAGGGTACTGATCACACTCAACAAGTCACATGGGTATTGTTTACAAAGTTACTGGTAAAAATATTCAAGACAAAACTTTAACAAAGAAATTATACTTTAAATATACACTAAAATTTATTACCACATTCACATTCATCATCTCCACAGTTCATAACATTTTCAACAACATGATCTATACAATGTTTACTGATTGTTGTAGGTTGATAATGCTTAGTACCTGGTTGTTGTCGGTTGTAAGTACTTATTATCTAGTTATTAGTTGGTTGTTGGTATCTAGTATCTAGTAAATGGGTAGGTGGGGGTTGAGTGTTAGCAATACCCTTACGACCAGTACCCTTAGAGGGTCAAAACATCCTGTCGGATAAACTCAGAGTATATATAATAAAACTGATCAACAATAAGTATTTATTGAATGCGATTTTTACATTGCAATAATAAGTCAGTAGTAATCAATTAAAAGAAGAATGTTTTGTGAATTAGAATTCTATAGTCTTTCATTTTAATTTAAATTATCATCAATCCCACGTAGTAATGAGTTGACAATTATTCATTTTTTGATGAAAATCATCATTTTTGTTAAATTTAGACATTTTGAAAAGGTTTTTCTACTGATTGTAATTAAACATATTTTGAAGACAGATAAAAAATTAATTTAAAAAGCATTTCATAAAATACAATGAAGAATATTTAGTTGATTGTAAGTAGTTAGTTGTAAGTATCTGGTTGTTTGAGAGTTAGTTAGTACGTGGTATCATGTTGAAAGTATTTGGTATCTAGCTGTTTGTTAGAAATACATTGTTGTAAGTATTTGATTGTAAGTATCTGGTTGACCTTTTAAATTTTGACTTAAACATATTTGATTGTAATAATTTACAAACAAATAATGTTTTCCCACAGCCCTTGGATCAATAATTTGATATACTGCATCATTTCTCAATTCCATTTTAATTAATTTAATCTATTAATATTATTTATATTTGTTTTAATTAATTGTTATACATGAATAAAAAATATTCAAATATAATTACATTATTAATGCTTAGCAATATAAAGTATTATTTTTATTATTATTTTTATTAATATTATTTTATTATCATTATTATTATTTGTAAAATTTGCATCTAAATTTTCTTTAAAAACTATTTCATTAAAATTTTCATTTCTCAAAAACCTGACTATCATTCAAACTTTTTAGTAATAGATTAAAAATTATTACTTTAATTAAAAATTTATGTCCATAATTTACTTTAATTTAATTATTACTAACAATTCTCATTCTCGTTCTAAATTTATTAGTTAGTTTTAAAATTTATCCTTTTCATTTACTATTATTTTTATTAGTAGTGGTTAATTGAAATCTGTCTTTGAAATTAATTTAATATAAATTTGTATTTAATTTTGACTTGGAAAATTATTTCATAAAAATTTTACACTGATTGAAAATATGCTAACGGAAAAACTGAACGATGTTAAAAGGTATTTCAATTTGTAAAGAAAATCAAGTTTCGGTTTTGTATTTACCGTGTGGTCACGTAATTGTTTGTTCTAAGTGTCACGAGAAGAATGTTCACAATTGTCAAGCCTGTTCAACACTGATTAATGAATATCATACTATATACATGTAAGTTCTCAATACAAATCAATACAATATCAAAGTCAAATGAATTATTACCATACATAATGACGGTACTATAATATAGAAAATTTTCAAACATTGAATAATATGAAACATTCTTGGTAATTAAATATATTGGGCGCAACTACCAAATGGTGATGATATGTTAAATTTACCAATTTAGTTAGAAATCCCCGGTTTTTGGCTGTACCATTTAATTAAATATTCTTGGATTCATAACAATTTTCATATAGTTGATAGTAATACCAAATATTTCAATCATTTAACTAGAAACATATTTAGTATAATATTTAAAATTATTAATATATGATTAATTGGGGGTCTTTTTGAATAAAATTCTTAGAACAATTATTTGTGACTATTTTAGGAACTAATTAACAATTTATATTGAGGAAAACAATTAACAAATTCATAGAGATTTTATATACCTCTCTGCGAAATATCATTTGGAGATATTATTTAGTAAATTCTTTAGCAAGAAACATGATTATTTCATATTCAGCAAATTTATATTCAATTTATGCATGTTTGATAGAAAAACATGATTATTTTAGAAATCAATTCATAGGTATATTAAAAGCAAGATCATTTAAGCCTTATATTTTAAGATATCATTCAGTAAATGAATTCTTAGATAATATAGTATTTTTGAGTATTTTTTAGTTAATTTTTTAAATAACAGTATTTTGATGTATCAATAAAGACAATTTGGGTAGCATATTGCAAGTTCTTATACTCCGAGTTTATCCGACAAGATATTCTGTCCCCCTAGAGGTATTAGTCGCAAGGGTACTGCTCACATTCAACATGTCGCAAGGGTATATTAATTAAGGCATATGTATATTAGTTAGAAATT
Organism: Schmidtea polychroa; assembly: GCA_959609185.1. NCBI lineage: Eukaryota > Metazoa > Platyhelminthes > Tricladida > Dugesiidae > Schmidtea > Schmidtea polychroa. Next base: position 96,013 of record CAUHTR010007851.1, read on the forward strand.
CCTAGGTAATTTAGTGAGAAATAGATGCTCATATATATCTTTATCAGAAATTCGTGAATAATACCAATACCCATGGGGGGTCAAAATATCCTCTCGGATAAACTCAGAGTATATATAATTAAACGAATTAACAATAACTCCATCAAATTGAATCAGTAAATTAACACAAATTTTGATAAAAAATCTTATTCTAAAATGGTAAGAAGCGTAAAGTCGAAAGATAATTTTAATAACACCGAGATAAATTAACAATATTATTCTCAGGTGGTAAGAATCTTCATTTACTGATTCAATTTGATGGAGTTATTGTTAATTCGTTTAATTATATATACTCTGAGTTTATCCGACAAGATATTTTGACCCCCCATGGGTATTGGTCGTAAGGGTACTGGTCGTAAGGTACTGGTCGTAAGGGTACTGGTATGTTTTAATGATTTTATTTAGACAAATCTTTGGTTATTATTTGGCACTAAATTCATTGGTAATTTTTTAGAGTTGATGTTAGTCGGATTTAGTGAATATTCAAGTGAATTACTATAATTTTTGTGAATTTCATGTTAATTGAAAGAATATTTAAGAATTTGCTATATTTTATTGACTTGTTTTTAAAATAAAAATTATTTTTATGAGGATAATAATTTGAGTTTTTACAATAATCAAGTGATAGGATAAATTTGATGATGACTTTGTAATGATAATTTGACTAAATAAGTTTTTTTTTCATATATTTTCTAAGAATATTTCCACATTGATGAACTTTAAAATATTGAAAATCTAAAGTTGAAACCAGCTAATTTTATCATGAATTTTATTTGAAATCTACTTGAAAATTATTGTAAAATATACTGAAATTTGTGATTTAGTTTGGAAGATATATCATGTTATAATTGCTATAATTGGCTGAATCGATGAAGAATTATGATCAATCAATATATTTCATCTCTAGTTAGATATTTGATGGTAAATGTGGTGAAATATTTGTAGAAAATATTGATTTTAGTGAATTTTGATCTTTTAGTGGGCTCTTACTACATGAATTTAGCTACTAAATTATTTCAATGGAAAAATGTCTGTAACAATTAAATAAAATTCATATTTTGAAGAATTTTCTATGGATTTTAAAAGAATTGATATATTAAAGGGCTCAAGTGAGTGAACTTAATGGATATAGTCGGTTGGATTTAGTGAGGGTTTGGTTAAGATGTGAATATATGATTTTTAAGGAATATATTCGGTTGGATGTTTAAAGGGGTAGAAATATTTGGCGAGGGTCGGTTAAGGTGGAAATGATTTGAATATCTCTATTTAATTCGATAATTTTCTTATTGGTAAAATATCAATGTTTCAAGGGAAATATTCAGTATTTAGCTATGAGTCAATAATAGTTCCTGTGAAATTATATCGTTTTAGGTTTATTAGGTTGTAATGAATGTAATTGCACAGTAATTTAGATTTATGTTTTACTTTAGAACCAGTTTTTATTAATTATCCACGGGTTTATTAAGTCGTTTAGGGTTAATGATCAATTAGGTGTTTATTTACTTGGTTTTGACAATGAAATATCTGAAATCTTTAGAATTAATTGGGAATGATATCAAAGTTATTGCTTTAAATTATTTACCTTTATTTAACATGTTATAGACGGATATTCATTGTGGGGATATCGGTGACAAAACTTGAGAAATATTGACTTAAAAGAGTTGGACATCGACAACAACTAAAGAAAATTGAACTTTATTGAAGGAAATTTATAATTTTAATTAGAAATTAAATCGGTTGAATATCAGTTAAGGGTAAAATATGGTCATTTGAAGGAATATTGTTATCGGGTGGATAAACCTTTCAATGATATTTTGCTAAATTACCTTTTGCTAAATATTATTTTAAATGACAAAGTTAACCAATAAATTAGTCGATCGAAATAAGAATTCGGTAAAAGTTACATTTAAAATATTCCAATTATTCACGAATTTCTGATAAAGATATATATGAGCATCTATTTCTCACTAAATTACCTAGGAATTTCTAACTAATATACATATGCCTTAATTAATATACCCTTGCGACATGTTGAATGTGAGCAGTACCCTTGCGACTAATACCTCTAGGGGGACAGAATATCTTGTCGGATAAACTCGGAGTATAAGAACTTGCAATATGCTACCCAAATTGTCTTTATTGATACATCAAAATACTGTTATTTAAAAAATTAACTAAAAAATACTCAAAAATACTATATTATCTAAGAATTCATTTACTGAATGATATCTTAAAATTTAAGGCTTAAATGATCTTGCTTTTAATATACCTATGAATTGATTTCTAAAATAATCATGTTTTTCTATCAAACATGCATAAATTGAATATAAATTTGCTGAATATGAAATAATCATGTTTCTTGCTAAAGAATTTACTAAATAATATCTCCAAATGATATTTCGCAGAGAGGTATATAAAATCTCTATGAATTTGTTAATTGTTTTCCTCAATATAAATTGTTAATTAGTTCCTAAAATAGTCACAAAGAATTGTTCTAAGAATTTTATTCAAAAAGACCCCCAATTAATCATATATTAATAATTTTAAATATTATACTAAATATGTTTCTAGTTAAATGATTGAAATATTTGGTATTACTATCAACTATATGAAAATTGTTATGAATCCAAGAATATTTAATTAAATGGTACAGCCAAAAACCGGGGATTTCTAACTAAATTGGTAAATTTAACATATCATCACCATTTGGTAGTTGCGCCCAATATATTTAATTACCAAGAATGTTTCATATTATTCAATGTTTGAAAATTTTCTATATTATAGTACCGTCATTATGTATGGTAATAATTCATTTGACTTTGATATTGTATTGATTTGTATTGAGAACTTACATGTATATAGTATGATATTCATTAATCAGTGTTGAACAGGCTTGACAATTGTGAACATTCTTCTTGTGACACTTAGAACAAACAATTACGTGACCACACGGTAAATACAAAACCGAAACTTGATTTTCTTTACAAATTGAAATACCTTTTAACATCGTTCAGTTTTTCCGTTAGCATATTTTCAATCAGTGTAAAATTTTTATGAAATAATTTTCCAAGTCAAAATTAAATACAAATTTATATTAAATTAATTTCAAAGACAGATTTCAATTAACCACTACTAATAAAAATAATAGTAAATGAAAAGGATAAATTTTAAAACTAACTAATAAATTTAGAACGAGAATGAGAATTGTTAGTAATAATTAAATTAAAGTAAATTATGGACATAAATTTTTAATTAAAGTAATAATTTTTAATCTATTACTAAAAAGTTTGAATGATAGTCAGGTTTTGAGAAATGAAAATTTTAATGAAATAGTTTTTAAAGAAAATTTAGAGGCAAATTTTACAAATAATAATAATGATAATAAAATAATATTAATAAAAATAATAATAAAAATAATACTTTATATTGCTAAGCATTAATAATGTAATTATATTTGAATATTTTTTATTCATGTATAACAATTAATTAAAACAAATATAAATAATATTAATAGATTAAATTAATTAAAATGGAATTGAGAAATGATGCAGTATATCAAATTATTGATCCAAGGGCTGTGGGAAAACATTATTTGTTTGTAAATTATTACAATCAAATATGTTTAAGTCAAAATTTAAAAGGTCAACCAGATACTTACAATCAAATACTTACAACAATGTATTTCTAACAAACAGCTAGATACCAAATACTTTCAACATGATACCACGTACTAACTAACTCTCAAACAACCAGATACTTACAACTAACTACTTACAATCAACTAAATATTCTTCATTGTATTTTATGAAATGCTTTTTAAATTAATTTTTTATCTGTCTTCAAAATATGTTTAATTACAATCAGTAGAAAAACCTTTTCAAAATGTCTAAATTTAACAAAAATGATGATTTTCATCAAAAAATGAATAATTGTCAACTCATTACTACGTGGGATTGATGATAATTTAAATTAAAATGAAAGACTATAGAATTCTAATTCACAAAACATTCTTCTTTTAATTGATTACTACTGACTTATTATTGCAATGTAAAAATCGCATTCAATAAATATTTATTGTTGATCAGTTTTATTATATATACTCTGAGTTTATCCGACAGGATGTTTTGACCCTCTAAGGGTACTGGTCGTAAGGGTATTGCTAACACTCAACCCCCACCTACCCATTTACTAGATACTAGATACCAACAACCAACTAATAACTAGATAATAAGTACTTACAACCGACAACAACCAGGTACTAAGCATTATCAACCTACAACAATCAGTAAACATTGTATAGATCATGTTGTTGAAAATGTTATGAACTGTGGAGATGATGAATGTGAATGTGGTAATAAATTTTAGTGTATATTTAAAGTATAATTTCTTTGTTAAAGTTTTGTCTTGAATATTTTTACCAGTAACTTTGTAAACAATACCCATGTGACTTGTTGAGTGTGATCAGTACCCTTGTGAGCAGTACCCATAGGGGGACAAAATATTTTGTCGGATAGACTCTGAGTATATATAATAATAATAATAATTATCGATAATTATAATAATAATAATAATAAAAATAATAATAATAATAATATTCTTGGGAGTTGTAATAATAATTCTTTGAAAATATCTTAGTCATTATTAATAATATTAATAATACCCTAGCGAGTTGTTGAGTGTGAGCAGTACCCTGGTGATCAGTACCCTTGTGAGCATTACCCTTAGGGGGACAGAATATTTTGTCGGATAGACTCTGAGTATATATATTAATACTAATAATAATAATAATAATAATAATAATAATAATAATAATAATAATAATAATAATAATAATAATAATAATATATGGCTCATTCGAAAGGTCTTGGATTGTGCTTCAAATTAAGATATCGATGAATAATTGTCGTTGGCGGGAACTCTGTAAATTTAAATTTTAAAATATGACCTTGAAAAAACGAAAACCTAGTCACCGCCAGACCACTTAATAATATTTTTGAAAATAATAATTATATGACCTTGAAAATGATTTTTGGTAAAATGTTAATAACTTTGTCAATATTAATGATATTAATAATATTTATATATCAATAGATAGATCTTGCACTAAGCTTCAAATTAAGCTATCAAATAATAAATTCGGATAATGGAAACGATAACTTTTGGGCAAACGAAAACCTGGTCACCGCCAGACCACTTAATAATTATATGACCTTGAAAATGATTTTTGGTAAAATGTTAATAACTTTGTCAATATTAATGATAATGATACCTTCTATGGATCAATCGAAAGGTCTTAGATCGGGCTTTAAAATAAGCTATCGTTGAATAATATTTGTTGGCGGGAACTCTGTAAATTTAAATTTTTAAATATGACCTTGAAAATAATAAATGACCTTGAAAAAATAAATGACCTTGACATTTTAATTTAAAAAAAAATTTTTTTTCCGGCCGGGGGCGGGGGTATATGTGGTCTGGCGGTGACCCATCCATCTACTACTACATGTGCAATACACATACATAATATATGCAATACACCTGCAATACACCTGCAATACACGTGCATAATATATGCAAAATTGTATGGATTATTATGTTTAGTTCAAAGAAATGAAGTTATATTGAGAAATTTGAATTATTTACTTTCATAAGAAAAAACTGAAAATCAATAATTTCTTGAAAAATGTTATCGATATCGAATGAAAACTTTGAAAATTTAAATTTATTAAATTTCATAAATTCACAATTTTTTTGTTAAATCTTTAAATCTAAAATTTAAAAAGCTCATCAAAATCTGAAATATTTAAACAATACATAAATAATCTTAAAACATTCCAACTATGAATCATCATTAAAATTTGACTATTTTTAAAATCGCGTGTAATTAATTAAAATGAATAATATTAACAATATACATTTTTGTCTTGCATGTATTTCACGGCTGATCAATCGGAGGAAAGGAGAGAAATGGAAATAATAGATAAGGAAAGAAGAGGAGGAAAGGAAAGAAAAGAAAGGACAGGAAATGAGAGGAGATAAGAGGAAATGATAGAAAAGCATAGGAGATGAAAGGAAATAAGAGGATGAAAAGAGATGAGAGTCGAGGAGATTGGAGGAGATAAGATGAAAGGAGATGAAATGAGTGATGATAGAAAAGGAAGGATGAGAGGAAAGGAAAGGCGAGGAATTTAGATCAAAAGGACAGGAGAGAAAATATGATAATAAAGGATAGAAAAGGAAAGAAAATGAAAGAAAAGAAAAGGAGGGAAGGAAAAGAGAGATGAGAGTAAAGCAAAGGAGATGAAAGGGAAGAAGATGAAATGAAAGAAGAGAGGCGAGGATAGGAAATGCCTTTGTTACAATTGGCACTGATACAGTTGATTTTATGAGTGCAATTTATAATCGGACGCCTTACAATTGCGCTAAAATACAGTATATATGATGTTATAATACAAAAGATCAACGTTACATGTTGAAATGTATTTTTATACTTAAAAACGAAAATGCACTTCGAAATTTTAATCTAAATTGAAGTAAATGTGAAATATATAAATAAATTGGACTTTTGATAGGTTTCGATGCTCAACATCTCTATTCCATAATAATATGTATGATGGGTTTCTAAATGTTTGCAAGGTTGCCTTAGCCGATCGGTATCCGAAGTACGGTTTGGAGGGGTATAATTCCCTCTATTCCCGTCCCCCAGTCATTTATATCAACAATGCTGCTGACTCTCAACTTGTGGATTACCTACGGATAAATGTTTGTCAATTATTTTAAATTGATAGATATTTATGTTGACCTACCGTTTAGCTCGGTCTTCCTTCTGACTCGATATGTTTAGTGCCAAATAATTTTGAGTTGGGAGGAGATGAATCAATGGTCAGTAGGAAAATGTTGTATTAATTTTCTTAATACATTGACATATAGGATCCTTTAATTCTCGAGCAACTAATATTAGGGGATATATCAGCTGGCAAAATGCCATTAATCATTTATGCCTTTGCCGGTAAATAATATTTTCACATTTCACCCATTGTTACCTTTCAAAGGATCTCCAAACACCGGAAGCATGGATCACCTGAATGACATCCATAACTTGTGTCGAGAGCACAAGATTTGGCTACACATGGAAGGGTAAAAATTTATAATATATATCAATAAATGATTTATAAACTAAATTTATTATATTTTATAACATTTTATAAAAAATTATCCTTTTAAAATAATATAAATAATTTAAATAATAGTAAAAATAAATATATATTATTATAAGAATTTTTTTTCAAAATTCACCGCTGATTTCTTTTCCTTTGTATTTATTAAAAAGCTTAAGGGCTATGAATCAGTAAATATATCGATATTTTTGATGTATTTACTGATTCATAATCTTTAAGCTTTTTAATAAATTAAATATATATATATATTAATAAATAAATCGATTCCTAAATTATTATTGAATTTCAGATTAGATAGATAGATAGATAGATAGATAGATAGATAGATAGATGGGTTCGTAGTAGGACACTGTCATGTTAGAGGGACATTACAACAAAAAGGGTTTGTCTCCGATATTAATGAGAAATTACAAAGTGCCATAACAAATATTGAAGGTTACAGAAACAGATTTGATCTTGCAGTTAGTGGTAAACAAGAAAATAGAACTCATTGTGGTCCTCGTGAATAGATGCAAAAAGATAGCTCAACCAGAAAATGAAAAACTAAAATCAGAAAAATAGATGAATTTGAAATTGATAAGAAATCAAAAAAGAAAACGTTAGAGTCATACAAAATGATCCTAAAGGGACAACCAGAACGATACCCTTTACAAACTCGCAGATCCAGAAAACGGTGACATTTCTAACAGTAATTAGTTGTGTTATGATGGTAGGTCAAGCATTTGAGAAGTTTACACCGGAAGATATCAAATACCAACGAATCGATAGGGCGTTCCGATTTCATTTGAAAAATATGCAATGGCACAGATTTGATCTATATCTAGCAAACCCGGAAAGGGGAATATCTTTTCATCTGAACCAGTGGGATCGAGTGAAGGAGATAACACTAGCTATCTCTTGGAAATCAAGGCATTTTTTGCAGACGGATGAGATTTTGAAGGCCGCAATATATACTGAAAAAGTGGAGATCTCAGCCATTTATTGTGGAGGAGAAATGATACATTTCCGCTCAAGATTGGAGGATAAATAATAGAATCGCGCTTATCGTTGCATTGGTAAATGACCATCGAGTCAAGAGATTAGTGCTCAACTATGCGTATCAAAGTAGAAGATGGACAATCAGACAAGATGTCGTGACAAAGGCTAACATTTCGTATTTAGAATTTACCGAGAGAACGGATCGGTATTCGGTACATCCCGCAATGGAGAAACTAGCTACCAGAAGAGGGAAGGATAGATTGGTAAATATTCCCGGTTGTAGAGGAATAAATGCTTTGGATTGGGTTAATCTTAGAAAGGTAGCGAGTGTAAAACAGCCCAGCATAAATAAGTTAATCAATAATTGTAGTTGTCAAAATACATTAAAGGGGACAACGGGAGATAAAACGCCAACTTGGTTATTCTTAATTATGATAGAGGGAGTGATTTGCATGATTTTAATTTTGATATTAGCTACCCTAAGGATGTTTAGATTAAATATGCGGGATATTCGATATTGGGAAAATATTTACGAAACCGAGGTATAGGGGGAAAGTCTCGCCATATACTAGGAAGTGTAAATATATATAATTATTTATTTAATATTTTATTTATATTAGTATATAAACTAATGTGGGCTCAAATGAGCATCGGTAAAATCAGACATCAGCGTATGTCGACTTTGGTTACCCTGTGAGGGTCTATCACGAAAGTGATAAAAGCTGTTAATTAATTTATTTTTAGAAATGAATTACAACAGACAACCAAATCCTCCAGTCAAAGCAAATCGACGACACTCATTGGCAACGTATAATTCCCAGACTCGAGTTGAAACTGAGGTATACAGCACATATAAAGAAGAGTACGTATATCGGTTCATCGGAACCACGGTCGCAGAAAAAATGAATCACCTCACCTCAAACTATTGGTATTATCCCAGGAGAGTGGATATTTTAAACGTTTACAAATTCCCAGGAGGGCCTCGAAGGCAAATGATGATAACGGTTATAAACAACCAAGGAAGATTAAAATTGGCAGAACTATGTAGAGAATATGACTCATGTCCGAAATTGGAAAACATTTGGATCCATGCGATCAATAGGCCATTCACTGTGTTTATGGCGGGATTAGAGCTACCTGTTTAATTAGAAAAACAGTGTACTCTGGAGATATACCACGCTGATGGACGAGAACGGAATATTATGATCCAGGCAGCAGCAGTTGATACCATAATCGCAGTAGAAATCTTGGACTTCAGGAAGCCATACTCTATAGTTAGCAAAAATGAGCCAACTTGGATTTACAATGTAAATGAAGCTGATATACAGCAATGTAAATCATTTGTGAGGAAGAAGTTAACCAAAGCCAAGGAGAATGAGGCTACAATTTTCGTATCGGCAGGTTTTGCCAAATCCAGAATGGAACTAAAAGAGGCCCTTATCCAGATTACGATTATGGATATGAAAGGAAATAATTTATTGAGTGCGGTAGTGACTCCCAGAGATCCAGTAAAACACTACCAAACGCACCAATACAAGTTGAAAGAACCCGATATTAGAGGAAACCTTGACGAAGAGGATTGTTATCACATTATAAGGAAAATTTGCGATAAGAAAATACATGTAAGTATTTTGCTTAAAGATTTGATCTCGGTAGCCAATCTACCTGTGCATCGATTGTTAGGTATCCGTGATCTTTCATCAAACAAATTATTGGAAACTACAGGAGTCCCTAAGATTTCCTTCGCCGATGTAAGGAAATAAAGATCTATCCAACAACAATTGATAACATCCACTTACCTCAGATTCTCAACAAAGATCAAAACATTAAGAGAAATAAAAACATCAAAGATTATATTTTAACAAATTTAATTAGAAGTATGTACGGAGAAACTCATCGGGAACAAAAAAATCAAGAAACATTTTGAAAACGTATTTGAATAACCTCCCAAAAGAATTGATCTACGAGGTACAAAGACAATCTTTCATGACAGCAGAAGCACATTATTCCCTGCGATTTGACAAAAGAATCAAACACCTTTTGAGAAAAAAGGAGCTCAAAGCAGGCCTTGTTACGAACAATGAAACACTGGACGGAAACGAAAGCATTACAGTGAACAAAGAATTGGTAACCGACCTCACAAATTGTCTATCCGAAGGTGAAAAAGGATTACTTTCACTAGGACCAAAGTTCAGTATAAACAGAGAAATAGATGAAGCAGCCATCCTCAATTTCAAAACAGCTCTTTGTCGCATTGCGTACCAGATCAAATGGAACAATACAATACCTCATGAAAATGAAAATAGCGAAGAAAAGCTCCCAGTATACATAAACACAGATAAACTCTATCAACCAAATCCTGATGCAGAATTAGATTCAACACTTTCAAAGGTCTGCCACAAAATCATGGAGATAGTTGAGAAGGAAAAAAGAAAACCATATCTCTCAAACCTAACGAAAGATGAACAAGCAATATTAAAATCCCTTAAAAAGAAACCATACGTTTACTTACCAAGTGACAAGGGGGGGAGAATTTTGCATTATAGAGAAGAATCGTTACTGTGAAGCTGGTTACGAACACCTCGGCAACATCGAAACATACAAGAAAGTCAGCCGCATGTCACCAAACACCATCGAAATGAAGATCAAAAAAGTATGGAAAGCCATAGCTTTGGAAATGAAGCTCAACAACAGAATAACCAACAGCTTTATCATAAAAAATTATGATCTTTCCAACTTCTAGCACCTAATTAAAACCCACAAAGAGGGTCCTTCTATCCAAATTAGACCTATAGTGTCCAACAAAAATGGACCAACAACTAAACAAGTTGGCTTCTTGCAAAGATCTTGAAACCTTTATTGGACACGATACCACACCATCTTCAAAGTAGCTACTGCCTCATGACAAGATTAAATAATAACATAACTTCTCATAGAGAATTCAAATACCCATTCAGTCTTGATGTCGTATCACTATATACATCTATCGAACCAAAAGAGGCTATTCAATGTTTAGAAAAGAAATTAAGAGAAAGCAACTTGTTAATAAAGGAAATGAATATCGAGAATATCACTAAACTACTTACTGTTATCCTCGAGAACACCTATTTTACCTTTGAGCAAAATATCTATAAACAAGTTAAAGGTCTGCCTATGGGTTCTAGCATATCAGGACTGCTAGCAATCATCTTTATGGATAATTTCGAACGACAGACAGTGAGGACCATACAACCCATCGGTTTCTAGGCAAGATATGTAGATGATATCTTCATCACGACCAAAAGCAGAAAAGAAGCGGAAGAAATATTTCATACATTCAATGCGGCTCACCGAGATATTAAGTTCGAAATCGAATATCCGGAAGAAGATGGATCCCTCAATTTATTGGATTTCAAAATTAAAATAGAAGCAAATACTACAACATACGGGTTCTACAGAAAACCATCTCGCAAAGAAATATTTATGCACCAAAGATCAGCGCTTCCATACAGAAAGTGCATGTCATAAGAAACGATAAATGAAGAATAGACAATCGATGCACTGAAGAAAACAAAAACTTTAAACTACAATCAAATTTCAATAAAATCCTACACAGAAACGGATACCAAGGTGAGGACATTGAAAGAATAAATTCTACCCCGAAAAGATCTAGGGAATTAACACAAAAGAAGAAATATTTCTATCTTAATATCCCATTCATCATTGACATACTCGACTTCAAGATCCTGAAAGAACTTAAACGTACCGGTTTTCCAATTCGATAGCACATAAATCTTGGACATTGATAAGGGCTCTGGCAGGCAACATAAATAGAGAAAACAATTGCACAATGAAAAACTGCCAGACACCGAAAGATGTGCTTTAGGATAAACATCGTCTATTGCATCACGTGTAATGTATGCAATGAAATCTACATTGGAAGTACACTCAGGACCTTGCACCAAAGAGTTAAAGAACATCTGAATCCTGGTGGAACATCCTCGATAAACAGACATCTCCAACAATGTCAACCATCAGAGGAAAGAAAAAATATTTCAATCGAAATCATAGCCAATGGAAACATCCAAAAGAAAAATGGCTGATTCAAAGAAGCAATTCTCATCATAAACAGACAGCCAAAAATCACCACTAAAGAAGAAATCAATGAAATCATGAATTTGGTCTGTTGTCATTGACCTTGAGAATAACTGACAATATATAAAAAATATAATAAATTAAAAAGTAATAATTAAAATAATATAGAAAATTTTAGGAAATATACTTTTAAAAAATAGGATTTAAAAATCAAAATTGACACATTTATTGAAATATTTAAATAGCGTATATAAATAGTTATTGGGGGCTTTATTTTAAAATATTTTGAAATATTTTATTAGGCTTCTAGAAGCTAATTATAGAAGCTTTATAAAAAAAGTTTAAAATTTTTTAGTTTGTCATTTTGGAATTTTAAATGGTATTTATTTTATTTTTAATTTTAATTTTCAATAAAATTTTAAAAAATTTTAATAAAAAAATTCATAAAAAGAAAGTATATATTATATTTATAACCAATGAGAATTAAGAAAAAGGAAATAAAAGAAAGATAGAAATGTATTCTCGGGAAGAAGATTGTTAAATTCCAGCAGATTGACAAGGATTATCTTATAGTCGAAAATATTTTCATTAAATACATTATTTGTAGCAAAAGGCTTAAATTATCACTTTATTGTTTTAAATAATAAATGCTGCTACCAAGAAATCATCACTTTATACATTATTAAAATATTATTTAAATATTATTAAATCATATAAGTTTATTTTCAATCGACTAAAGATATATGTGTATCGCAAATATGTGTTTTTTTCTATTAATATGATTTGCTATTATTATTTCATATAGAAAAATGGGAAAAGCTACCAAATATTTTAAAGCCAAGGGCAGATTTTGGGGCATTCGCAGTCGATGATAAATTACTAATAGCTGGAGGCATGGGTATGTTAATATTATAATTATAATTATTTATTCTTAATTATTATTATTTTTTGTATGGGAACGTTCACTTATAGACGTTTTTGTGTTGGGAGGAAGGAGCCAGGATAAGGACATTAAGAGATTTTAGGAAAGGAATAAAGATAAATTATAAATAGTATTTAAAAAATTACTTAAAATAGAAATAGATCGTTAACAATTACTATAATAAGAATTAAAAATTACTACATTTAGAAATTAAATAAAAATAGTATTTTATTAAACATATATTTAGTAATTAAATAATTACTATAAATAGAATTATTAACTTTAATATAGTAATAGTAATACAAATTTGAGCAAAGGGACAAAAAAATTAGATAGACAAATTTGCACCTACAAATTTAGAGCGAGGAAAGTAATCTGAAAAACTCGGAAGAAATTAGAGAGAAATTTATATTTTAATTAGTACAACTCAAGTTATTGATTTAACGAGAAGGCTCACAATAAACCAGGTACTAGTTGTGTTATACTCAAAACTAAACAACTGTCAAGCAATCAATATTGATTTAACATATTATCGGAATTTCACCTTGGAAATTATTTTTCTGCTATAATCAACCTATTTTGGGTTTTCTTATAGTTGTTCGTTGGAAATTGATTGCACCGAAGAAATTCGTTAGTGAAAAGATCATTCAATTGAATTAGGTAAATTTTTAATTAACTTTTCTAAATATTCGGGACTCAGTGTCAACATACACTTTTGTGGCTGTATCGTTTTTTTGGGTATTAATTAAAGTCTTATCCGCTTCTGGGATTAAGACTATCCCGCTTAAAATCTTGGGAATCACCCTCATCGTTTTCCTTGCATCTATATCGAGCTGTTGGCGCATTTAGGGCCAGCCTTGATTCTTAGAAGTAATCTTTAGGGCGGTTTGAATAACCGATATCTGAACTTTAAGCACAGCCAGTGTTGTTTTTATTATTTATTAAGTTTTATAATCCATTTAGTTTGAAATAAATATTTGCAAAAACCATATCGTTATTTATTTATTTAATAAACATTTATCATACACGGCAACCAATCAATCTCAGTAGAGTCAAAACTTTATCTGTGTTAGATCGAGTACCACATCGAATCTAACATTTGTCACCGTCTCCCACATATTCTAACAAATCGTAACAGAATTATAAATCCCTCTCCTGCTCAAAATCATTTTTTAGAAAAGTCGCTTTTAGAAAATATGAAAATCGTAAAGCATTTTAAACATATATAGTTGAGCACGCTTTAGTCGGATCGGGATTTCTCGGATTTTGACGTATGTTGTAGTGTTTTCAAAAGTCCTCAATTTTTACTTTTACAATTCATATAAATTTTACAACTTAAGTTGTATGAAAGGGTAGAATTCACGTTTAAGTTAAAACTGAATATTGCTAATAAACATTTAAATTGTATTTATCAGATTACATAAATTTTTATATAAATATTTAAATTAATAAATTAAAGTAAGTTTAAAATATAAAAATATAAATATTAAAATATATTAAATATTAAAATAAATTAAACCAGCATTGAAATCAGCATCAAAATTAAAATAATAAAAAAGCCTCGAACAGATTGTTTGAATATTACAAAAAAGCGCAGTTTTGTGAATAAAATAAATTTAGTAATTTTATTTGGTAAATTTATTAATTATGGAGATTGAACATGAATTCGACGTTGTTGCGGCTAACATTGTATAAATTAGTCGAATTTTTGATTATCTCGTAGCTATTATTACTGGAATGTATATGTGTATGTATTTAATTTTTTTTACATATTACGTACATTCACTGTCAGTACGTAGTTGTATTAATACACCAAAGCACAATTAATAATGACTAATTGGTCATTAAATAAAATCCAGTCCCTTGCGCTTTGTGTTAATTATAATATTAATGGTAATTTTTAATGTTAAATTCTATGTAATTAAATGATTTATTTTCTTATTTAATATAAATATTTTAAAATATTTTTTAGATTTTATGATGAGGTAAAACATATATTTATTTTAACATGGACAAATACTTAACATTTCTCATAAAATGCATTGTTTCATCATACATTTAAGATAGAACCTTTCAATGTGATGTTAGTAATTTTTCAAATTACTCTAATCTGGTTTTTGGGAGTTCTCCATTAACTGTTTGGCGTATTGCAGAAAATCTATTATTGATACTCATTCTGTTAAATTCAGAGAACCGAGAAAACTTTAATCCTTTCTCCATTTTCAATTTTACTAAATACAATCTAGGTGCAGTTTAAAATGGGTTTGCATCAGAGATCGTCAAATGTATTAATATTAAATTGTTTTAAAATTAAAAATTTGGAGTTTATTAAATCTTCCTTTGTGTGTATTTTTTATTATACAAATTTTGTAAACCGTGCTTAGGTGCAGGTATTTATTTTTCTTTTAATAGAGAATTTATCTATCCGCCTATAATATAAGCCATTATTTAATGTCATGGATTTATTTAAATGTCACTTGGCTATGACACACAATCACACACATTTATTATAGGTAGGTTTTATTTATATTATTAATCTTTACATCACTGTCCATTCAATTGCCCTCTGGTGTAGAAATTTAATAATAATGTTATTTAATTGTAATTATTAATTAGATAATTAGCTTGTTTTAATAAATACACTTTTAAAGATTATAAAAAATAGAGTTTTCTTAATTTTTTGAATCTGCGATTGGTTTTGAAGTCTTACAGAATCATACTTTTTATGATTATTTCATCCATTCATAATGGCTGAAAAACCAAAGTTGCGGACTTAGACGTACCATGGAAAATATAAGATCATCAAGTTTGTAGAAGAACATCCGAATATGACGAAGAAAGATGTTGCAGCTCTTCATAATATGAAACGTTAAACGATGCATTGAAAAACAAAGAGAAGATAATTAAAACAGTGGAAAAACCAGCCGATGCACGAAATCTATAGATGTCGAACTGTATTCTTGGATGATGTCGAGAAATTGGTCTAGATAATACTGCAACAAAGCAGGTTTACGTATCGATACACATTTGCTGATTACAAAAGAAAATTTCTTTTGTCAAATGTTTGGCCATGAAAAAACTGTGACTAATGGATGGATTCAGATTCAAGAAATAATATGGTATTGGAAAAATTCAAAAAGCTGGTGTCGGCTGGTATCGATCTGTCTGTTGCTCAAAAATGGAGGAATAGCACATTGAAGGAAATTCTTTAACTTTATGATGCAGTGGATATCTACATTGCCGATGAAACTGGGGTTTCCTTGCAGATACTGGTAAATTTATTGTAACCAAAGTCCACAGGGCTAACAAGCTAAAAACGCGGATGACAGTGCTAGTGGCGTCGAATATGCCAGGTTCTGATAAGCTACCATTGATTATAATTGGGAAAGTTGAATATCGCGCGAATAAAAAAGCGTGGATGGCTGGTGAAATATTCATTGAGTCGTTACAGAAATTAGATCGTAGAAACGAAAAATTGCTATAATGGTTGATAACCACCTGCATACCCGACAATTGAATTAAAAAATTGTGAAATGATTTTATTACCACCTAATACAACATCAATCACCCAACTGATGGATGTAGGAATTATCAAGAATTTGAAGCTACACTATCGAAAGATTCTCTAAACAAAGCGTTTGTTCACAACTGAAAAAAATTCTCAATTTCCGTGAAATATGCCCACCTGTTCTGACCCAGAAGAAAGTTCAAGAAACACAACAGAACAACAAGAATTTCGTAATATCTGGGAGAGGCTGTTATATTTTTATCGACAAGCTGTCTTCAACAAATTCATATGTAGATGTCGATTCTGGTTGTGAGAGTACAGAAACCCTGACAGAATTATCGGAAGGTGAAATCGTAGACTACGTTTTAAATCGGAATCAGACATATGACGATGTGAATGAATTGTAAGACGAAATTTATGAATTTCCAGTATTAGAAGTTAACCATTCACTAAAACAATCATGTCTTTGTCCTTGCAAACGGTCATTTTCCTAAAGAGATTTTAATCTCAGAAGATAATTCAGGATAATTTTCGAAAATTTCCTCATTTTTTCACTTTCTCTCAATACGAAATTCTTGCTGTCGTTATTGGTTTGATTAAAGCTCTTTAATTCATTTTTCTAAATTTTCTTTTTCATTCTGAAGTGCTTTTTTTCTCACATATTCATCAGTTGAAAGCATTCTACTACTATCGCGCATCTATTAGGCATTTAAATCAGATTTAATAATTTTTATTCATCTTGTTTAGAACAACTTTTCTCATTATTGATGTTGTCAATTTGGAGCTGTATTTGATTTTGGAATATTTTTTGAGCTGATATCATGTTGAATGGATTTTGATGTTGTTGGATATGAATCATTATTGGTTGTTGAAATTGTTCTTGATGATAAAAAATTCGATACCATTTCTTTCCTGTCTTTTCCTTTTAACTCCTTCATTTTTTCAGTATATAATTGTTCAAACTTTTGCTTTTCCTTAATTGAATTTCAATATTCATTGTATTTTTTATTAGTTTGCTTACTATTTGATTTATAAGCACTTTAAAACCAATCATAACAGATTCTCAAACTCCTCGTCCCGCCAAAAGCGTTACGTAATAAACGAACGTTCCCTATTCTTATTTATTATAATTATAATTATTAATTATTTATTCTATTATTATTTAATTTATTTTATTATTATTTTTTATTTATTTTTTATTATTTATTTATTATTATTATTTATTTTATTATAAGCGAACGTTCCCTATTCTTATTTATATAATTATTATTATTAATTATTTATTCTATTATTATTATTATTATTATTATTATTATTATTATTATTATTATTATTATTATTATTATTATTATTATTATTATTATTATTATTATTATTATTATTATTATTATTATTATTATTATTATTTTTATCTTTAATATTATTTTCATTTTTTATTATTCATTAATTATTCAACTTTTAATTAATTTTATCATTTCTGATTTAATTAAAAATTTTTATTTTATAAATAATTTTTTATCATGAAATAGGATTGAAAAAACTGAAGATATTATATATTTATTAAACAAATTTTCAGCTACAGGTCGAGGTTTATTAATTTAGTTTAATAAATTTTATGTGATTATTTATTTACACATATATAAGAATAATAATATTAAAGATAATTTACTTATACTCATTTATTAAAAAAATCAAAAACTTTAAACTTCTTCTATAAATCAACGAAATTCTTTTACACTTACTCTTTCAAACGAAAACTTATTTTTTACTACAAAAGCAACAATTAACCTATCTTATATATATTAGGAACATATAGTTATATAAAAATCAGATACAAACAGCTTTGGCACATATCAACTTATGCTCACGACATATAATTTTTTTACATTTTTTGCTTGACGCATTTGCCTTTCGCTTTATTTTAAAAAGGAAAAACGAACAATAAATACGTTTATTTGCTACTGACTCATCGATATTGTTTTCCGATGTACCAAGTACTTCATTTGGCAACATATTAGACATATTATCTCGCAAATATCTTTTCAAAGTAGGTGCTTCTAAACGTCTATGCATAAACAAAGAGGACAGACCCAATCTAAGATTTTTCATAATTTTTTTCCGACTTAGGCTTTTCTCCTTTGTTGTTAACATTGTGGCTGTAAATTATATATCATTTAAACTTTTTCCAACTATTTCTTTAAAATTTATTTCATATTTAAATATAAAATATTTTATAAAGGTCAATTACAAGGTTTATCTGCTACGGTGGAAATATTTACCATTTCATCTAATAAATGGAGTCTTGTTGATGATATGCCGACCGTTCATGCATCAAGCACTAAATGTGTTGATAATAAATCCATGTATTTAGTCAGTGGAATAAGCAATACAGGTCCTAGCAGAAATGTCACTGAAATCAAATTCTGAAGACATTTTTCATATTTTGATTAGTTTATAATGATTTATATTTTTTATGCAAAATTTTGTCATTAAATAAATTTTTGTTTATTTTTGTTTTTAAAACAGCGCAAAAAATGAATTATTTTCCAGGGTTTTAAATAATGGTTTTAATTAATATCTTAAAGCCCCGTATTATTATGTAACATCATAACAACAAGTGAGACTGTCGGGGCCAAATAGAGAAGAATTACTAATTTGATCAAGAGTTTAGCAAAAATCATAAAACGTGGATTATTTAACACAAATTTTTAAGTTTGGCGAAATTGGCTTATTTTGGAAAAATAGCTAGTTCGTTAACCCCTTAACGCGCACTGACGTATATATACATTCGCGCAAAACCGGACAAAATGTGCAGTGACGTATATATACGAGCTCCACAACCATAATAGCTACAATATCGTGTGATATATTGTTGGACGCGGAATTTCCCGAAGGTGTATATTGTCTTAGATTATTTTTTTGTTGGTCCAGAATCTTGGAAGTTCTAGGAGCTAATGTGGACCTGAGTACTAAAAAAAATTTTTTCCCAATATAAATTTATTTCTAAACCAATTATGATGAAATGTTAGAACATGCGTCTAGAACTAGACTTATATTGGTAATTTCTACAACATTGATACCCAGACGATGACCAGCTCCCAGAAATTTCGGAACTCGGGCAGTTTTGGTAGGATTTCGATCTAATTTGAAATGTGAGATCAAAATAAGATTAGTTATGATTTTTTTCTTGAATTCTTAGTTATCGATACCAAAGGATCATTTTCTGACCATTTACAGAAAAGTTCCCCTTAACGCGCACAAACGTATATATACGGGCGCGCAAAACCGACCAAAATGTACAGGGACGTATATATAAGTTTTTAATATTTACGAGTTTTTTTGTTATGACTGATTTATTTATCACTCTCCAGTTATCTCCGATCGCTCTCTATATTTTGCTTATTCAGGAATAAACAGAGAGCGAACAAAGATTTTGAAATTTACCATACAAAAGAAAATTTTGAATAGTTTTAGTTTATTATTTTTCAGCTAATAAATATTATTATTTTATTGTTACATTATATTGTTATTTTTTGAAATTGGTCCAAATATATATTTTCTTAAAGAGAAAAAATTGATTTTTTTGGTCGTTTTTTTTAAATTGTGCGTTAAGGGGTTAATGTTGGCACTTAAGGGATATGTCGTTTAAATGTTCTAGAGTTGCTGATAGGTTTGTCATCAACTCGTACTTAAATGGCTCCATGATTATTTTACTTTTTATCATGCATATATCTATGGTAAGCATACTATTTGTAATTTTAACTTTTGGATTCATGACTGCCGAAGAGGAGGGTTTACGTCACTTTATTATTATACATCCATTTCTTAGGTTATTATTCTTCATTTAATCAAGATCCTCATTATTTGCTGTTTCGCAATGTTACTTTAAGCAGGAATCTGCTCTCATTTCGATAACTTTATTCTTATAATGATTTTCGAAAGACTAGACTTAACTGATAGTGTCAAACAAAACAGTTTTCAGTCTCACCATTTAGCAATAAATATCGATTAATTACGCGCGTCACAAAAAATTCAGGATAATGGAACCTTAGTGATTAAAATAATGACTGACTGTTTACTTGTATATTTTCTTCTCAGTTTTCCCCTGTTTTTTGACCTGTCTATCTCATATAAGTTGTCATTTGCTGGCACTCTAAGTAATCTCCGGTGAATTCTTCTATTATCTCAGATAGGTGTCCATGTGTAAGTTCCAACTTGATTCTTTCCTCTTTTTCATCGATCTCCCCGGAGATTTAGCTGCTATCACAGATGAGGTGTCAAGATATGAAATTTGATTTCGTTTTGTTGTTGTTTTTGTTTTTCCCTTTTCAATTTGTACTTGTTAATTAAAAACGACATTGTTGCATTATATTGTTTGTCGTTTTGTCCCTCATTTTCCCATTTTTTCTTGCTTCTGCTTTTACAAATTCTGGAGCAACATATACTTCATTTTATATATTCCCTCCATACTTATTTTCTCACGTTAATTTTATTATTCAGGTATCCTCAACACAATGATACAGAAGACAACCATGAAAAGTTTATATAATGATTTTTGCTGTATTTTAATAAAATGAGAGTAGGGATTTGTGTTTAACCGGTAATTTTTGCAAGTAGGACTTGGAATACTGGATGTCTGTTATCCAACTTAGTTAAAGGCCCCTAGGAAGCTCGATTTCAGTTATTAGTAATTACATACTTTTAATCATAGAGCGTACGATAGAGTACGCACACACTATTATGTGGCAATGTTGTATTGGTTGTGTACAATACAAGTTTCCTCCCTTATATTCCATTATCAATTATCAATATTCAAATTTCTAGAAAGGTTTTAAATTGGAATGTTTAAATAAATTATAATTTAAATAGCTCTACTTTGCTTTTCTTATACTAAAGGCAAGTTGGAATGTGATAAAAGGCTAGAAAGAATTGATATTTTCATAATTAAAAAATTCCATAATAATTGATAGTTGCCCATATATGTTGTTTGCATGTGTTATTATAGAGTTGTGTATTAGTATTTTATTTTTCATTAAAATCATGTTTCTGCATTTCTATAGTTAATAGCCGTAATTTATGCCAGTGTCCTTAATATCTGTCCTTATTCAGAAAAGTGTGCTTCGTTTTTCTATTTATAAATTAATTATGTCTTTTACTATACCTTAATTTATGATTAAATGGATCGTGATTTATGCTCTTTTGTGTATCAAAAAGCTTGGTCTTAATTTTGGTCAATTTTTAATATAAGCAGTAGTTTTATTTTTATGAAAATGATTTTAAATTTGTGAATGTAATTTTTTAGATTTTACGTAGAATTTATGCGAAGTCATTAAATAGAAAGAAGCACGACTAGTCATCACAACAAATATGTGCAAACATTACTTTTTTATACGGATAATAATAAATGATCAGTTTTTTTATAAAGAAGTACCAGTAATATTTGATCAAGAAATAAATTAATTCTGCAGGTAAAATTATTAAAATGTGTAATATACGATGTCAAACACGATGAGTATAATTTTACAAAATGAAAATTGGGAATCTTGTGTGATTTATCTCGACGATGTGTTGATTTTTGGGAAAACGTTAGAGGAACATAATCAGAGACTTCGACAAATATTATCAAGAATAAATGAGACCGGACTTAAATTATCACCAGGTAAATGTAATTTTCTTAATTTTCAGACAGAAGTTAAATATCATAAGTGGAGAAGGTATTAAAGTGGATCTGGATAAAATAAAAGCCATAAACAACATCAATATCCCGTAACAATTCAAGAATTAAAATCTTTCTTGGAATGTGTACGTATTACAGACCATTTATTAAGGATTACGAAGGGAAAGCAGAATCATTATCGACGATGCTGAAGAAGAAAACGGATTCGTATGGAATTAACGCGTTAAAGGAGCTTTATTTACTAAAGAAATCATTAATGGAAACTACAATTCTGAGGTTTTGGATGGATGATGGTGTTTTTATTCCTAATACAGACGATTCACATGACTGCATCGGTGGTTTACTATCTGCGTTTCAAAATGGCTTCGTATGGTAATAGTGTATGGATCGAAATGTCTTACAAAATCACAGTGTAAGTATTATATCACTCGTAAGGAACTTTGTCCATTTATGCGTTTGTTCTCAAATATAAACATCAGTTAGGCAGCAAGTTTATTGTACGTACAGATCATCAGGCACTTAAGTGGTTTCTAAAATAAGATTTTCGAAATACATCACAACTCTGCATGTGGAAGGCAGAATTAGAAATATCTGATATGGAGATTCAATATCAAATGGGTAAAGATCACACAAATGATGATACACTATCAAGACTTTGAAGAAGTGAACAATGTAAACTACAACATAAAGAACCACAGAAGAGACGAAATATGATATGATAGACCAGACTCCAAATCTGAAACAAGTTCTGAAAGAGTATTGTCTGCCATAAGTAAAGAAAACATCGAAATTAGTAAAGAAATTGATAGGCTAATACTTGAAATAAAAAATGAAAGCAAAGATTAAGATATATTTAAAAGGTCTCAGACGATTCTAAAAAAATATTGAAAAATAAAGACAAACTTAGAGTTCGTGGTGATTGGTTATATTTATTAGAAAATCGAATTTATCGAGAAATGGTACCTGCTGGTAAATGGAAAGATATAATATACAAATTTTATTCCCCTTGGGACATGTTGAAATTGAAAAATCTGTCAGAGTAATTAAAAACGAATACTTTTGGGCAGATACATGCAGATAAATGCGAAAGGAAGTATATTTATGTGTAAAGCTTGTCACGAATCAAAAAATAAAAGCGGAAGAATAAGAACACCACTCCAAAATATGGAAATAACTAAACCATTTCAAATTATAGAAATGTTGGGTTTTCGCTAATTCAAGTCGGTAACTTCTGACACCAAGTGTCCTTTTAATCAAAACAACAAACTACCCAACGTATATTTGAATCATAAAAATATATTTCTCTCGACAATAAATAATCAGTAACCAAAGTTTTACGAGTTTGACCGATTCTCTGCTAGGTGTTGATGCTTTGACAAATGCTTTCACCTTTTCATTCCCAAGCTTCTCTTGACCACTTTTTACTTTTTCTATTTGATTTAATTATCCTTTCATTTTTTTACTTATCTCCTGATTCTATATTTTCTTTTTACCTAACCTTCCTAATTCATCTTTTCCCTTTGCCTATACTCGTTTTCTTCTAACTCCTAGCTGAGGCAAAATGACGATTATTTTGAATTTGCGTACATATTTCCAAGTTTGAATTTTTCTTTTCAATTTTCACTATTTAATACTATTTAGTTTTGAACCGTTCGAATACTATTAGTGTTTCGACCAGTCAGAGGAGGGAATGACGTCTACCTCTGACTGGCAGTTTTTGTTTTGGTTTTTGTCGCGTCTGTGTGCGGAATTATTGTCAAATTGATGTGCGCACACAGACGCGAAGAATTGATTTTGCTAGAAGTTAGAGTTTGTTTAAAATGGAGATTTTAAAAATGGAAGAATGTTGTTAGAATTAATATTCATCCAGTGGCTATTTTCAATATCTGATGCATTTGAAAGAAGGTCTGACGTAAATTCTCGTGTCATTTGGTACTCTTTTGGGATATGCCGACAGTAAGGACATTCATGTCACAAATTCATTTGCTGTTCCACATACTGAAAATGATACAGAAGTTTTTATGTCAATGGAATTTAACCAAACCATGATTGGTTTGAATGGGAAAGTTAATCCCAGCGAAAGAATTGTTGTTCACGAAGATTATTACCAAAAGTTATGTCGTAAACATGCGCATATTTTTACTGATCGACACCGGTATGCAATCTTTAGATGTTTCTATTAAAGCTTATACTAGTCGTCCTATTGGTGCACCGAATAAAAGTAATGGAGTTATGTTTGTCCCTATTGAAGTACAAAGAATTGTTCATGAATCTGAAAGATACGCATTGGATTTAATGAAAGAAGGATTAAGAAATAAAGAAAGGCACGTTTATATGAAACCTGATTTATCTCAGGTGATAAACAGTGATGTTCTTGAAATGATAACAGTTGTGTTGGATTATGTTTCAAAAGTCGTTAATAAAGAAATTTCTGAAGTTCCTGTTCTAAAGATTTGTATTTACTTAAATCAATTATTGATATTTATTTCTAAACATACATTTTATTTTAATTAACATTTATATTTATTTTTCTGAATTAATAACATTTCTTAAATATAATCTTAAATAATAATTCATAATAAGCGAGACAATTCTCAAATTTCATATTTTTTCATCTGATTTCAAGAATTAATAATATTTATTTATCCATATAATAATACGAAATTTTTAAACTTTAATAACACATACATATGAATTTTTCTACATAACCAGGTGTGAAGCGTGAACACAATGAGGGCAGTATTAACTCATCACTATTCCTTCGAAATAAAGTAAACAATTATGTAGAGACATTATTAATATTAGAAACAAATTAATTTACTTACGTAGAGAAAACTGGAAATTAAGTGAGAATTTTTCTGAATAAATACTAAGCCGAAAATTTATTAAACAGCATTGTCAAAACAAAAAAACGCCAAATAAAAAAGTGAAATATATAGCCAAAACATATCAATTACATGTAAAGAATAATCCAGCAATAAAAAATGCCGTATTTCAAATAAATAAATATATGATGAAATTGGATTCGCGGGTTATGAATGCAAATGTAAAGAATCTTTTCTATGTAAAAAGAATTTTATTTTTTTGTCTTAAATGTCGGAGTAAGACTGTAATCAGCTCGAAACAAGTTAGGACTTCGATTACCAAACATGTAGTGATTGATATCTGGCTTATAGTTAATAGACAATGGCGTTGACGGCAAGGAATACTCAGCAGAACACTCTGGTCTAACAACATCATTTGATGTTGAAACAGAACTTATGTCAATTTCAGAATCAATCCAATCAAATTTGTCTAAACTATGAATGCTAACGTGTTCTTTAAGAATTGGAGTAGCAAGAACATCAGAACTTTCATATAAATCAGAATTTGGCAGTATGTGAGAATGATCTTGAGGTGAAAACTCTTCTTTGAAAGATGGCAATGCATATTGATTGTTGAAAGTGACTGGCGATATCAATTCAAAATCAATAGTTGAATTGGGTTCATCAGCAATGGAGTGAATAGACTTTGAGGGTTGAAAATTCAAGGTGTTCTGTGAGATAGGAGGAAAGTCATGATACTGATTTTCTGAAACATCGATATGCGTACCAATTTGATGTTGACCGAAGAGGAATATTTGGAAAAGAACCTAAATAAAAAAGGGAAAAATATAAATAATGAAAAATAAGGTACCATCAGCTTGCAAAGTATGTCGAAGATCAGAAAATTCAGAAAGGTCATTAGATCTGGAGTAACTATTTTCAGAAGACACATTTCCAAATTCAACATCAATTAGTACCATAAGAATTATATGTGTCAATTTCAATGACCGGAGAAATCGAATCAGCCTCAATATCAACATGCAGATTTCCACAAAAAGGAATGTTATGAGTTAAAGGAATATCCATATCTGATTTGAAGTTCTCTCCTTCAAAATCAACATCGATTTTTGGACCTTCTATATCGACATCGAAATCTCCTTTCGGTTTCTTTATTTTTCCATCGAATTTCGGCAATTTCCAATCTGGCAAATTGATGTCAAATCCATGTTTCTTTTTCTTGCAATCGATATCAATTTCGACATCGAGCTTACTAGAATTTAGATCGACGTCTCCTTTAGGCTTTTTTCCATGAACGTCAATGTCGACTTCTGGTCCTTCAATATCAATATCTAATTCTCCATTAGATTTCTTGACTTTTCCATCAAAGGTCGGTAATTTCCAATCAGGTAAGTTTATACCAAATCCATGTTTCTTTTTCTTTCCATCAACATCAATATCAATATCGATTTCCGGTTTCTCAATATCTATATCAAGATTTGGCTTTTTAGAAATAACGTCAATATCTATTTTAGGTTTCTTTCCGTGAATGTCAACATCGATTTCTGGACCATCTATATCGACATCGAAATCTCCTTTCGGTTTCTTTATTTTTCCATCGAATTTCGGCAATTTCCAATCTGGCAAATTGATGTCTAATCCATGTTTCTTTTTCTTGCAATCGATATGAATTTCGACATCGGACTTACTCGAAATGAGATCGATGTCTCCTTTAGGCTTTTTTCCATAAACGTCAATGTCGACTTCTGGTCCTTCAATATCAATATCTAATTCTCCTTTAGGTTTCTTGACTTTTCCTTCAAAGGTCGGTAATTTCAAATCAGGTAAGTTTATACCAAAGCCATGTTTCTTTTTCTTTCCATCAACATCTATATCAATATCGATTTCCGGTTTCTCAATATCTATATCAAGATTTGGCTTTTTAGAATTAACGTCAATATCTATTTTAGGTTTCTTTCCATGAATGTCAACATCGATTTCTGGACTTTCTATATCGACATCGAAATCTCCTTTCGGTTTCTTTATTTTCCCATCGAATTTCGGCAATTTCCAATCTGGCAAATTGATGTCAAATCCATGTTTCTTTTTCTTGCCATCGATAGCAATTTCGACATCGGGTTTATTCAAATTGAGATCAATGTCTCCTTTAGGCTTTTTTCCATGAACGTCAATGTCGACATCTGGTCCTTCAATATCGATATCTATTTTACCTTTCTTTATTTTACTTTTAACTTTAGGTTCTTTGATATTCATGTTGAAATCAATTTGAGGAACATTTACTTCGAGGTCTATCTCTTCTTTAGATTTCTTACTTTTATTACTAAATTTTGGAAATTTCCAATTCGGTAAATTTATATCTATTCCATGTTTTTTCTTTTTAAAAGACCCATTAATATCAAATCCAGTATCGGGTTTATCAACACTCAAATCACCAGATATCCTATGTTTCTTTCTATCAGTATCAATGTCAGCAGATGGTGATGTGGCATCCAGATCAATTTCAGATTTAGGTTTTTTGCCTTTTCCTTCAAATTTCAAACCTTTCATTCTTGGTAGCCCAATATTTATTCCATGTTTCTTTTTCTTACCACTGACATCAATATCAATATCTGGTTTGGTGATGTCTATTTCAAGATTTGGATTATTTAAATTTATATCAATTTCTCCTTTCAGTTTTTTCTCACAATTATCAACATCAATTTCTGGTTCACTTACATCTATGTCTATTTGTCCTTTCGATTTCTTAATATTACCTTCAAATTTCGGAAATTTCCAATCTGGCAAATTGATGTCTAATCCATGTTTCTTTTTCTTGCCATCGATATCAATTTCGACATCGAGCTTACCCAAATTGAGATCGATGTCTCCTTTAGGCATTTTTCCATGAATGTCAATGTCGACTTCTGGTCCTTCAATATCAATATCTAATTCTCCTTTAGGTATCTTTATTTTACCATCGAATTTCGGCAATTTCCAATCTGGCAAATTGATGTCTAATCCATGTTTCTTTTTCTTGCAATCGAAATCAATTTCGACATCGGCCTTACTCGAATTGAGATCGATGTCTCCTTTAGGCTTTTTTCCATGAACGTCAATGTCGACATCTAATCCTTCAATATCAATATCTAATTCTCCTTTAGATTTCTTGACTTTTCCATCAAAGGTCGGTAATTTCCAATCAGGTAAGTTTATACCAAATCCATGTTTCTTTTTCTTTCCATCAACATCAATATCAATATCGATTTCCGGTTTCTCAATATCTATATCAAGATTTGGCTTTTTAGAATTAACGTCAATATCTATTTTAGGTTTCTTTCCATGAATATCAACATCGATTTCTGGACCCTCTATATCGACATCGAAATCTCCTTTCGGTTTCTTTATTTTTCCATCGAATTTCGGCAATTTCCAATCTGGCAAATTGATGTCTAATCCATGTTTCTTTTTCTTGCCATCGATATCAATTTCGACATCGAGCTTACCCAAATTGAGATCGATGTCTCCTTTAGGCTTTTTTCCATGAATGTCAATGTCGACTTCTGGTCCTTCAATATCAATATCTAATTCTCCTTTAGGTTTCTTGACTTTTCCTTCAAAGGTCGGTAATTTCCAATCAGGTAAGTTTATACCAAATCCATGTTTCTTTTTCTTTCCATCAACATCAATATCAATATCGATTTCCGGTTTTTCAATATCTATATCAAGATTTGGCTTTTTAGAATTAACGTCAATATCTATTTTAGGTTTCTTTCCATGAATGTCAACATCGATTTCTGGACTTTCTATATCGACATCGAAATCTCCTTTCGGTTTCTTTATTTTCCCATCGAATTTCGGCAATTTCCAATCTGGCAAATTGATGTCAAATCCATGTTTCTTTTTCTTGCCATCGATAGCAATTTCGACATCGGGTTTATTCAAATTGAGATCAATGTCTCCTTTAGGCTTTTTTCCATGAATGTCAATGTCGACTTCTGGTCCTTCAATATCAATATCTAATTCTCCTTTAGGTATCTTTATTTTACCATCGAATTTCGGCAATTTCCAATCTGGCAAATTGATGTCTAATCCATGTTTATTTTTCTTGCCATCGATATCAATTTCGACATCGAGCTTACCCAAATTGAGATCGATGTCTCCTTTAGGCTTTTTTCCATGAATATCAATGTCGACTTCTGGTCCCTCAATATCAATATCTAATTCTCCTTTAGGTTTCTTAATTTTTCCTGCGAATTTCGGCAATTTCCAATCTGGCAAATTGATGTCTAATCCATGTTTCTTTTTCTTGCCATCGATATCAATTTCGACATCGGGCTTACTCAAATTGAGATCGATGTGTCCTTTAGGCTTTTTTCCATGAATGTCAATGTCGACTTCTGGTCCCTCGATATCAATATCTAATTCTCCTTTCGGTTTCTTGACTTTTCCTTCAAAGGTCGGTAATTTCCAATCAGGTAAGTTTATACCAAATCCATGTTTCTTTTTCTTTCCATCAACATCAATATCAATATCGATTTCCGGTTTTTCAATATCTATATCAAGATTTGGCTTTTTAGAATTAACGTCAATATCTATTTTAGGTTTCTTTCCATGAATATCAACATCGATTTCTGGACCCTCTATATCGACATCGAAATCTCCTTTCGGTTTCTTTATTTTTCCATCGAATTTCGGCAATTTCCAATCTGGCAAATTGATGTCAAATCCATGTTTCTTTTTCTTGCCATCGATAGCAATTTCGACATCGGCCTTACTCGAAATGAGATCGATGTCTCCTTTAGGCTTTTTTCCATGAACGTCAATGTCGACATCTGGTCCTTCAATATCGATATCTATTTTACCTTTCTTTATTTTACTTTTAACTTTAGGTTCTTTGATATTCATGTTGAAATCAATTTGAGGAACATTTACTTCGAGGTCTATCTCTTCTTTAGATTTCTTACTTTTATTACTAAATTTTGGAAATTTCCAATTCGGTAAATTTATATCTATTCCATGTTTTTTCTTTTAAAAGACCCATTAACTATCAAATCCAGTATCGGGTTTATCAACACTCAAATCACCAGATATCCTATGTTTCTTTCTATCAATATCAATGTCGGCAGATGGTGATGTGGCATCCAGATCAATTTCAGATTTAGGTTTTTTGCCTTTTCCTTCAAATTTCAAACCTTTCATTCGTGGTAGCCCAATATTTATTCCATGTTTCTTTTTCTTACCACTGACATCAATATCAATATCTGGTTTGGTGATGTCTATTTCAAGATTTGGATTATTTAAATTTATATCAATTCTCCTTTCGGTTTTTTCTCACCATTATCAACATCAATTTCTAGGTTCACTTACATCTATGTCTAATTGTCCTTTCGGTTTCTTAATATTACCTTCAAATTTCGGCAATTTCCAATCTGGCAAATTGAATGTCTAATCCATGTTTCTTTTTCTTGCCATCGAAATCAATTTCGACATCGGCCTTACTCAAATTGAGATCGATGTGTCCTTTAGGCTTTTTTCCATGAATGTCAATGTCGACTTCTGGTCCCTCAATATCAATATCTAATTCTCCTTTAGGTTTCTTAATTTTTCCTGCGAATTTCGGCAATTTCCAATCTGGCAAATTGATGTCTAATCCATGTTTCTTTTTCTTGCCATCGATATCAATTTCGACATCGGGCTTACTCGAAATGAGATCGATGTCTCCTTTAGGCTTTTTTCCATGAACGTCAATGTCGACTTCTGGTCCTTCAATATCAATATCTAATTCTCCTTTAGGTTTCTTGACTTTTCCTTCAAAGGTCGGTAATTTCAAATCAGGTAAGTTTATACCAAAGCCATGTTTCTTTTTCTTTCCATCAACATCTATATCAATATCGATTTCCGGTTTCTCAATATCTATATCAAGATTTGGCTTTTTAGAATTAACGTCAATATCTATTTTAGGTTTCTTTCCATGAATGTCAACATCGATTTCTGGACTTTCTATATCGACATCGAAATCTCCTTTAGGTTTCTTTATTTTCCCATCGAATTTCGGCCATTTCCAATCTGGCAAATTGATGTCAAATCCATGTTTCTTTTTCTTGCCATCGATAGCGATTTCGACATCGGGTTTATTCAAATTGAGATCAATGTCTCCTTTAGGCTTTTTTCCATGAATGTCAATGTCGACTTCTGGTCCTTCAATATCAATATCTAATTCTCCTTTAGGTATCTTTATTTTACCATCGAATTTCGGCAATTTCCAATCTGGCAAATTGATGTCTAATCCATGTTTATTTTTCTTGCCATCGATATCAATTTCGACATCGAGCTTACCCAAATTGAGATCGATGTCTCCCTTAGGCTTTTTTCCATGAATGTCAATGTCGACTTCTGGTCCCTCAATATCAATATCTAATTCTCCTTTAGGTTTCTTAATTTTTCCTGCGAATTTCGGCAATTTCCAATCTGGCAAATTGATGTCTAATCCATGTTTCTTTTTCTTGCCATCGATATCAATTTCGACATCGGGCTTACTCAAATTGAGATCGATGTCTCCTTTAGGCTTTTTTCCATGAACGTCAATGTCGACTTCTGGTCCTTCAATATCAATATCTAATTCTCCTTTAGGTTTCTTGACTTTTCCTTCAAAGGTCGGTAATTTCCAATCAGGTAAGTTTATACCAAATCCATGTTTCTTTTTCTTTCCATCAACATCAATATCAATATCGATTTCCGGTTTCTCAATATCTATATCAAGATTTGGCTTTTTAGAATTAACGTCAATATCTATTTTAGGTTTCTTTCCATGAATATCAACATCGATTTCTGGACCCTCTATATCGACATCGAAATCTCCATTCGGTTTCTTTATTTTTCCATCGAATTTCGGCAATTTCCAATCTGGCAAATTGACGTCTAATCCATGTTTCTTTTTCTTGCCATCGATAGCAATTTCGACATCGGGTTTACTCAAATTGAGATCAATGTCTCCTTTAGGCTTTTTTCCATGAACGTCAATGTCGACTTCTGGTCCCTCAATATCAATATCTAATTCTCCTTTCGGTTTCTTGACTTTTCCTTCAAAGGTCGGAAATTTCCAATCAGGTAAGTTTATACCAAATCCATGTTTCTTTTTCTTTCCATCAACATCAATATCAATATCGATTTCCGGTTTTTCAATATCTATGTCAAGATTTGGCTTTTTAGAATTAACGTCAATATCTATTTTAGGTTTCTTTCCATGAATATCAACATCGATTTCTGGACCCTCTATATCGACATCGAAATCTCCTTTCGGTTTCTTTATTTTTCCATCGAATTTCGGCAATTTCCAATCTGGCAAATTGATGTCTAATCCATGTTTCTTTTTCTTGCTATCGATATCAATTTCGACATCAGGCTTACTCAAATTGAGATCGATGTGTCCTTTAGGCTTTTTTCCATGAATGTCAATGTCGACTTCTGGTCCCTCGATATCAATATCTAATTCTCCTTTAGGTTTCTTGACTTTTCCTTCAAAGGTCGGTAATTTCCAATCAGGTAAGTTTATACCAAATCCATGTTTCTTTTTCTTTCCATCAACATCAATATCAATATCGATTTCCGGTTTCTCAATATCTATATCAAGATTTGGCTTTTTAGAATTAACGTCAATATCTATTTTAGGTTTCTTTCCATGAATGTCAACATCGATTTCTGGACCCTCTACATCGACATCGAAATCTCCATTCGGTTTCTTTATTTTTCCATCGAATTTCGGCAATTTCCAATCTGGCAAATTGATGTCAAATCCATGTTTCTTTTTCTTGCAATCGATATCAATTCCGACATCGGGCTTACTCAAATTGAGGTCGATGTCTCCTTTAGGCTTTTTTCCATGAACGTCAATGTCGACTTCTGGTCCTTCAATATCAATATCTAATTCTCCTTTAGGTTTCTTGACTTTTCCTTCAAAGGTCGGTAATTTCCAATCAGGTAAGTTTATACCAAATCCATGTTTCTTTTTCTTTCCATCAACATCAATATCAATATCGATTTCCGGTTTTTCAATATCTATATCAAGATTTGGCTTTTTAGAATTAACGTCAATATCTATTTTAGGTTTCTTTCCATGAATATCAACATCGATTTCTGGACCCTCTATATCGACATCGAAATCTCCATTCGGTTTCTTTATTTTTCCATCGAATTTCGGCAATTTCCAATCTGGCAAATTGATGTCAAATCCATGTTTCTTTTTCTTGCCATCGGAATCAATTTCGACATTGGGTTTACTCAAATTGAGATCAATGTCTCCTTTAGGCTTTTTTCCATGATTGTCAATGTCGACTTTTGGTCCCTCAATATCAATATCTAATTCTCCTTTAGGTTTCTTTATTTTTCCTGCGAATTTCGGCAATTTCCAATCTGGCAAATTGATGTCTAATCCATGTTTCTTTTTCTTGCCATCGATATCAATTTCGACATCGAGCTTACCCAAATTGAGATCGATGTCTCCTTTAGGCTTTTTTCCATGAACGTCAATGTCGACTTCTGGTCCTTCAATATCAATATCTAATTCTCCTTTAGGTTTCTTGACTTTTCCTTCAAAGGTCGGTAATTTCCAATCAGGTAAGTTTATACCAAATCCATGTTTCTTTTTCTTTCCATCAACATCAATATCAATATCGATTTCCGGTTTTTCAATATCTATATCAAGATTTGGCTTTTTAGAATTAACGTCAATATCTATTTTAGGTTTCTTTCCATGAATATCAACATCGATTTCTGGACCCTCTATATCGACATCGAAATCTCCATTCGGTTTCTTTATTTTTCCATCGAATTTCGGCAATTTCCAATCTGGCAAATTGATGTCAAATCCATGTTTCTTTTTCTTGCAATCGAAAGCAATTTCGACATCGGGTTTACTCAAATTGAGATCAATGTCTCCTTTAGGCTTTTTTCCATGAACGTCAATGTCGACATCTGGTCCTTCAATATCGATATCTATTTTACCTTTCTTTATTTTACTTTTAACTTTAGGTTCTTTGATATTCATGTTGAAATCAATTTGAGGAACATTTACTTCGAGGTCTATCTCTTCTTTAGATTTCTTACTTTTATTACTAAATTTTGGAAATTTCCAATTCGGTAAATTTATATCTATTCCATGTTTTTTCTTTTTAATAGACCCATTAATATCAAATCCAGCATCGGGTTTATCAACACTCAAATCACCAGATATCCTATGTTTCTTTCTATCAATATCAATGTCGGCAGATGGTGATGTGGCATCCAGATCAATTTCAGATTTAGGTTTTTTGCCTTTTCCTTCAAATTTCAAACCTTTCATTCTTGGTAGCCCAATATTTATTCCATGTTTCTTTTTCTTACCACTGACCTCAATATCAATATCTGGTTTGGTGATGTCTATTTCAAGATTTGGATTATTTAAATTTATATCAAATTCTCCTTTCGGTTTTTTCTCACCATTATCAACATCAATTTCTGGTTCACTTACATCTATGTCTAATTGTCCTTTCGGTTTCTTAATATTACCTTCAAATTTCGGCAATTTCCAATCTGGCAAATTGATGTCTAATCCATGTTTCTTTTTCTTGCCATCGATATCAATTTCGACATCGAGCTTACCCAAATTGAGATCGATGTCTCCTTTAGGCTTTTTTCCATGAATGTCAATGTCGACTTCTGGTCCTTCAATATCAATATCTAATTCTCCTTTAGGTTTCTTGACTTTTCCTTCAAAGGTCGGTAATTTCCAATCAGGTAAGTTTATACCAAATCCATGTTTCTTTTTCTTTCCATCAACATCAATATCAATATCGATTTCCGGTTTTTCAATATCTATATCAAGATTTGGCTTTTTAGAATTAACGTCAATATCTATTTTAGGTTTCTTTCCATGAATATCAACATCGATTTCTGGACCCTCTATATCGACATCGAAATCTCCTTTCGGTTTCTTTATTTTTCCATCGAATTTCGGCAATTTCCAATCTGGCAAATTGATGTCAAATCCATGTTTCTTTTTCTTGCAATCGAAAGCAATTTCGACATCGGGTTTACTCAAATTGAGATCAATGTCTCCTTTAGGCTTTTTTCCATGATTGTCAATGTCGACTTCTGGTCCCTCAATATCAATATCTAATTCTCCTTTAGGTTTCTTTATTTTTCCTGCGAATTTCGGATTTTTCCAATCTGGCAAATTGATGTCTAATCCATGTTTCTTTTTCTTGCCATCGATATCAATTTCGACATCGGGTTTACTCGAATTGAGATCGATGTCT
The DNA here is from genome assembly GCA_959609185.1 of Schmidtea polychroa. Lineage (NCBI taxonomy): Eukaryota > Metazoa > Platyhelminthes > Tricladida > Dugesiidae > Schmidtea > Schmidtea polychroa. The sequence goes on from CAUHTR010007851.1 coordinate 131,479, forward strand.
CCTTTAGGCTTTTTTCCATGAATGTCAATGTCGACTTCTGGTCCTTCAATATCAATATCTAATTCTCCTTTAGGTTTCTTTATTTTACCATCGAATTTCGGCAATTTCCAATCTGGCAAATTGATGTCTAATCCATGTTTCTTTTTCTTGCCATCGATATCAATTTCGACATCGGGTTTACTCGAATTGAGATCGATGTCTCCTTTATGCTTTTTTCCATGAATGTCAATGTCGACTTCTGGTCCTTCAATATCAATATCTAATTCTCCTTTAGGTTTCTTTATTTTTCCATCGAATTTCGGCAATTTCCAATCTGGCAAATTGATGTCAAATCCATGTTTCTTTTTCTTGCCATCGGAATCAATTTCGACATCGGGTTTACTCAAATTGAGATCAATGTCTCCTTTAGGCTTTTTTCCATGATTGTCAATGTCGACTTCTGGTCCCTCAATATCAATATCTAATTCTCCTTTAGGTTTCTTTATTTTTCCTGCGAATTTCGGCAATTTCCAATCTGGCAAATTGATGTCTAATCCATGTTTCTTTTTCTTGCCATCGATATCAATTTCGAAATCGGGTTTACTCGAATTGAGATCGATGTCTCCTTTAGGCTTTTTTCCATGAATGTCAATGTCGACTTCTGGTCCCTCGATATCAATATCTAATTCTCCTTTAGGTTTCTTGACTTTTCCTTCAAAGGTCGGTAATTTCCAATCAGGTAAGTTTATACCAAATCCATGTTTCTTTTTCTTTCCATCAACATCAATATCAATATCGATTTCCGGTTTTTCAATATCTATATCAAGATTTGGCTTTTTAGAATTGACGTCAATATCTATTTTAGGCTTCTTTCCATGAATGTCAATGTCGATTTCTGGACCTTCTATATCGACATCGAAATCCCCTTTCGGTTTCGTTATTTTACCATCGAATTTTGGCAATTTCCAATCTGGCAAATTGATGTCAAATCCATGTTTCTTTTTCTTGCAATCGAAAGCAATTTCGACATCGGGTTTACTCAAATTGAGATCAATGTCTCCTTTAGGCTTTTTTCCATGAATGTCAATGTCGACTTCTGGTCCCTCAATATCAATATCTAATTCTCCTTTAGGTTTCTTTATTTTTCCTGCGAATTTCGGCAATTTCCAATCTGGCAAATTGATGTCTAATCCATGTTTCTTTTTCTTGCTATCGATATCAATTTCGACATCGGGCTTACTCAAATTGAGGTCGATGTCTCCTTTAGGCTTTTTTCCATGAATGTCAATGTCGACTTCTGGTCCTTCAATATCAATATCTAATTCTCCTTTAGGTTTCTTGACTTTTCCTTCAAAGGTCGGTAATTTCCAATCAGGTAAGTTTATACCAAATCCATGTTTCTTTTTCTTTCCATCAACATCAATATCAATATCGATTTCCGGTTTTTCAATATCTATATCAAGATTTGGCTTTTTAGAATTAACGTCAATATCTATTTTAGGTTTCTTTCCATGAATATCAACATCGATTTCTGGACCCTCTATATCGACATCGAAATCTCCTTTCGGTTTCTTTATTTTTCCATCGAATTTCGGCAATTTCCAATCTGGCAAATTGATGTCAAATCCATGTTTCTTTTTCTTGCAATCGAAAGCAATTTCGACATCGGGTTTACTCAAATTGAGATCAATGTCTCCTTTAGGCTTTTTTCCATGAACGTCAATGTCGACATCTGGTCCTTCAATATCGATATCTATTTTACCTTTCTTTATTTTACTTTTAACTTTAGATTTTTTGATATTCATGTTGACATCAATTTCAGGAACATTTACTTCGAGGTCTATCTCTTCTTTAGATTTCTTACTTTTATTACTAAATTTTGGAAATTTCCAATTCGGTAAATTTATATCTATTCCATGTTTTTTCTTTTTAATAGACCCATTAATATCAAATCCAGCATCGGGTTTATCAACACTCAAATCACCAGATATCCTATGTTTCTTTCTATCAATATCAATGTCGGCAGATGGTGATGTGGCATCCAGATCAATTTCAGATTTAGGTTTTTTGCCTTTTCCTTCAAATTTCAAACCTTTCATTCGTGGTAGCCCAATATTTATTCCATGTTTCTTTTTCTTACCACTGACCTCAATATCAATATCTGGTTTGGTGATGTCTATTTCAAGATTTGGATTATTTAAATTTATATCAAATTCTCCTTTCGGTTTTTTCTCACCATTATCAACATCAATTTCTGGTTCACTTACATCTATGTCTAATTGTCCTTTCGGTTTCTTAATATTACCTTCAAATTTCGGCAATTTCCAATCTGGCAAATTGATGTCTAATCCATGTTTCTTTTTCTTGCCATCGATATCAATTTCGACATCGAGCTTACTCAAATTGAGATCGATGTCTCCTTTAGGCTTTTTTCCATGAATGTCAATGTCGACTTCTGGTCCTTCAATATCAATATCTAATTCTCCTTTCGGTTTCTTGACTTTTCCTTCAAAGGTCGGTAATTTCCAATCAGGTAAGTTTATACCAAATCCATGTTTCTTTTTCTTTCCATCAACATCAATATCAATATCGATTTCCGGTTTCTCAATATCTATATCAAGATTTGGCTTTTTAGAATTAACGTCAATATCTATTTTAGGTTTCTTTCCATGAATGTCAACATCGATTTCTGGACCCTCTATATCGACATCGAAATCTCCATTCGGTTTCTTTATTTTTCCATCGAATTTCGGCAATTTCCAATCTGGCAAATTGATGTCAAATCCATGTTTCTTTTTCTTGCAATCGATATCAATTTCGACATCGGGCTTACTCAAATTGAGGTCGATGTCTCCTTTAGGCTTTTTTCCATGAATGTCAATGTCGACTTCTGGTCCTTCAATATCAATATCTAATTCTCCTTTCGGTTTCTTGACTTTTCCTTCAAAGGTCGGTAATTTCCAATCAGGTAAGTTTATACCAAATCCATGTTTCTTTTTCTTTCCATCAACATCAATATCAATATCGATTTCCGGTTTCTCAATATCTATATCAAGATTTGGCTTTTTAGAATTAACGTCAATATCTATTTTAGGTTTCTTTCCATGAATGTCAACATCGATTTCTGGACCCTCTATATCGACATCGAAATCTCCATTCGGTTTCTTTATTTTTCCATCGAATTTCGGCAATTTCCAATCTGGCAAATTGATGTCAAATCCATGTTTCTTTTTCTTGCAATCGATATGAATTTCGACATCGGGCTTACTCAAATTGAGGTCGATGTCTCCTTTAGGCTTTTTTCCATGAACGTCAATGTCGACTTCTGGTCCTTCAATATCAATATCTAATTCTCCTTTAGGTTTCTTGACTTTTCCTTCAAAGGTCGGTAATTTCCAATCAGGTAAGTTTATACCAAATCCATGTTTCTTTTTCTTTCCATCAACATCAATATCAATATCGATTTCCGGTTTTTCAATATCTATATCAAGATTTGGCTTTTTAGAATTAACGTCAATATCTATTTTAGGTTTCTTTCCATGAATGTCAACATCGATTTCTGGACCCTCTATATCGACATCGAAATCTCCATTCGGTTTCTTTATTTTTCCATCGAATTTCAGCAATTTCCAATCTGGCAAATTGATGTCAAATCCATGTTTCTTTTTCTTGCCATCGGAATCAATTTCGACATCGGGTTTACTCAAATTGAGATCAATGTCTCCTTTAGGCTTTTTTCCATGATTGTCAATGTCGACTTCTGGTCCCTCAATATCAATATCTAATTCTCCTTTAGGTTTCTTTATTTTACCATAGAATTTCGGCAATTTCCAATCTGGCAAATTGATGTCTAATCCATGTTTCTTTTTCTTGCCATCGATATCAATTTCGACATCGAGCTTACCCAAATTGAGATCGATGTCTCCTTTAGGCTTTTTTCCATGAACGTCAATGTCGACTTCTGGTCCTTCAATATCAATATCTAATTCTCCTTTAGGTTTCTTGACTTTTCCTTCAAAGGTCGGTAATTTCCAATCAGGTAAGTTTATACCAAATCCATGTTTCTTTTTCTTTCCATCAACATCAATATCAATATCGATTTCCGGTTTTTCAATATCTATATCAAGATTTGGCTTTTTAGAATTAACGTCAATATCTATTTTAGGTTTCTTTCCATGAATGTCAACATCGATTTCTGGACCTTCTATATCGACATCGAAATCTCCTTTCGGTTTCTTTATTTTTCCATCGAATTTCGGCAATTTCCAATCTGGCAAATTGATGTCAAATCCATGTTTCTTTTTCTTACCACTGACATCAATATCAATATCTGGTTTGGTGATGTCTATTTCAAGATTTGGATTATTTAAATTTATATCAAATTCTCCTTTCGGTTTTTTCTCACCATTATCAACATCAATTTCTGGTTCACTTACATCTATGTCTAATTGTCCTTTCGGTTTCTTAATATTACCTTCAAATTTCGGCAATTTCCAATCTGGCAAATTGATGTCTAATCCATGTTTCTTTTTCTTGCCATCGATATCAATTTCGACATCGAGCTTACCCAAATTGAGATCGATGTCTCCTTTAGGCTTTTTTCCATGAATGTCAATGTCGACCTCTGGTCCTTCAATATCAATATCTAATTCTCCTTTCGGTTTCTTTATTTTTCCTGCGAATTTCGGCAATTTCCAATCTGGCAAATTGATGTCTAATCCATGTTTCTTTTTCTTGCAATCGATATCAATTTCGACATCGGGCTTACTCAAATTGAGGTCGATGTCTCCTTTAGGCTTTTTTCCATGAACGTCAATGTCGACTTCTGGTCCTTCAATATCAATATCTAATTCTCCTTTAGGTTTCTTGACTTTTCCTTCAAAGGTCGGTAATTTCCAATCAGGTAAGTTTATACCAAATCCATGTTTCTTTTTCTTTCCATCAACATCAATATCAATATCGATTTCCGGTTTTTCAATATCTATATCAAGATTTGGCTTTTTAGAATTAACGTCAATATCTATTTTAGGTTTCTTTCCATGAATATCAACATCGATTTCTGGACCCTCTATATCGACATCGAAATCTCCTTTCGGTTTCTTTATTTTTCCATCGAATTTCGGCAATTTCCAATCTGGCAAATTGATGTCAAATCCATGTTTCTTTTTCTTGCCATCGATAGCAATTTCGACATCGGCCTTACTCAAATTGAGATCAATGTCTCCTTTAGGCTTTTTTCCATGAACGTCAATGTCGACATCTGGTCCTTCAATATCGATATCTATTTTACCTTTCTTTATTTTACTTTTAACTTCAGGTTTTTTGATATTCATGTTGACATCAATTTCAGGAACATTTACTTCGAGGTCTATCTCTTCTTTAGATTTCTTACTTTTATTACTAAATTTTGGAAATTTCCAATTCGGTAAATTTATATCTATTCCATGTTTTTTCTTTTTAATAGACCCATTAATATCAAATCCAGCATCGGGTTTATCAACACTCAAATCACCAGATATCCTATGTTTCTTTCTATCAATATCAATGTCGGCAGATGGTGATGTGGCATCCAGATCAATTTCAGATTTAGGTTTTTTGCCTTTTCCTTCAAATTTCAAACCTTTCATTCGTGGTAGCCCAATATTTATTCCATGTTTCTTTTTCTTACCACTGACATCAATATCAATATCTGGTTTGGTGATGTCTATTTCAAGATTTGGATTATTTAAATTTATATCAAATTCTCCTTTCGGTTTTTTCTCACCATTATCAACATCAATTTCTGGTTCACTTACATCTATGTCTAATTGTCCTTTCGGTTTCTTAATATTACCTTCAAATTTCGGCAATTTCCAATCTGGCAAATTGATGTCTAATCCATGTTTCTTTTTCTTGCCATCGATATCAATTTCGACATCGAGCTTACCCAAATTGAGATCGATGTCTCCTTTAGGCTTTTTTCCATGAATGTCAATGTCGACCTCTGGTCCTTCAATATCAATATCTAATTCTCCTTTCGGTTTCTTTATTTTTCCATCGAATTTCGGCAATTTCCAATCTGGCAAATTGATGTCTAATCCATGTTTCTTTTTCTTGCAATCGATATCAATTTCGACATCGGGCTTACTCAAATTGAGGTCGATGTCTCCTTTAGGCTTTTTTCCATGAACGTCAATGTCGACTTCTGGTCCTTCAATATCAATATCTAATTCTCCTTTAGGTTTCTTGACTTTTCCTTCAAAGGTCGGTAATTTCCAATCAGGTAAGTTTATACCAAATCCATGTTTCTTTTTCTTTCCATCAACATCAATATCAATATCGATTTCCGGTTTTTCAATATCTATATCAAGATTTGGCTTTTTAGAATTAACGTCAATATCTATTTTAGGTTTCTTTCCATGAATATCAACATCGATTTCTGGACCCTCTATATCGACATCGAAATCTCCTTTCGGTTTCTTTATTTTACCATCGAATTTCGGCAATTTCCAATCTGGCAAATTGATGTCTAATCCATGTTTCTTTTTCTTGCCATCGATATCAATTTCGACATCAGGCTTACTCAAATTGAGGTCGATGTCTCCTTTAGGCTTTTTTCCATGAACGTCAATGTCGACTTCTGGTCCTTCAATATCAATATCTAATTCTCCTTTAGGTTTCTTGACTTTTCCTTCAAAGGTCGGTAATTTCCAATCAGGTAAGTTTATACCAAATCCATGTTTCTTTTTCTTTCCATCAACATCAATATCAATATCGATTTCCGGTTTTTCAATATCTATATCAAGATTTGGCTTTTTAGAATTAACGTCAATATCTATTTTAGGTTTCTTTCCATGAATATCAACATCGATTTCTGGACCCTCTATATCGACATCGAAATCTCCTTTCGGTTTCTTTATTTTTCCATCGAATTTCGGCAATTTCCAATCTGGCAAATTGATGTCAAATCCATGTTTCTTTTTCTTGCCATCGATAGCAATTTCGACATCGGCCTTACTCAAATTGAGATCAATGTCTCCTTTAGGCTTTTTTCCATGAACGTCAATGTCGACATCTGGTCCTTCAATATCGATATCTATTTTACCTTTCTTTATTTTACTTTTAACTTCAGGTTTTTTGATATTCATGTTGACATCAATTTCAGGAACATTTACTTCGAGGTCTATCTCTTCTTTAGATTTCTTACTTTTATTACTAAATTTTGGAAATTTCCAATTCGGTAAATTTATATCTATTCCATGTTTTTTCTTTTTAATAGACCCATTAATATCAAATCCAGCATCGGGTTTATCAACACTCAAATCACCAGATGTCCTATGTTTCTTTCTATCAATATCAATGTCGGCAGATGGTGATGTGGCATCCAGATCAATTTCAGATTTAGGTTTTTTGCCTTTTCCTTCAAATTTCAAACCTTTCATTCGTGGTAGCCCAATATTTATTCCATGTTTCTTTTTCTTACCACTGACATCAATATCAATATCTGGTTTGGTGATGTCTATTTCAAGATTTGGATTATTTAAATTTATATCAAATTCTCCTTTCGGTTTTTTCTCACCATTATCAACATCAATTTCTGGTTCACTTACATCTATGTCTAATTGTCCTTTCGGTTTCTTAATATTACCTTCAAATTTCGGCAATTTCCAATCTGGCAAATTGATGTCTAATCCATGTTTCTTTTTCTTGCCATCGATATCAATTTCGACATCGAGCTTACCCAAATTGAGATCGATGTCTCCTTTAGGCTTTTTTCCATGAATGTCAATGTCGACTTCTGGTCCTTCAATATCAATATCTAATTCTCCTTTCGGTTTCTTTATTTTTCCTGCGAATGTCGGCAATTTCCAATCTGGCAAATTGATGTCTAATCCATGTTTCTTTTTCTTGCCATCGATATCAATTTCGACATCGAGCTTACCCAAATTGAGATCGATGTCTCCTTTAGGCTTTTTTCCATGAATGTCAATGTCGACTTCTGGTCCTTCAATATCAATATCTAATTCTCCTTTAGGTTTCTTGACTTTTCCTTCAAAGGTCGGTAATTTCCAATCAGGTAAGTTTATACCAAATCCATGTTTCTTTTTCTTTCCATCAACATCAATATCAATATCGATTTCCGGTTTTTCAATATCTATATCAAGATTTGGCTTTTTAGAATTAACGTCAATATCTATTTTAGGTTTCTTTCCATGAATATCAACATCGATTTCTGGACCCTCTATATCGACATCGAAATCTCCATTCGGTTTCTTTATTTTTCCATCGAATTTCGGCAATTTCCAATCTGGCAAATTGATGTCAAATCCATGTTTCTTTTTCTTGCAATCGAAAGCAATTTCGACATCGGGTTTACTCAAATTGAGATCAATGTCTCCTTTAGGCTTTTTTCCATGAACGTCAATGTCGACATCTGGTCCTTCAATATCGATATCTATTTTACCTTTCTTTATTTTACTTTTAACTTTAGGTTCTTTGATATTCATGTTGAAATCAATTTGAGGAACATTTACTTCGAGGTCTATCTCTTCTTTAGATTTCTTACTTTTATTACTAAATTTTGGAAATTTCCAATTCGGTAAATTTATATCTATTCCATGTTTTTTCTTTTTAATAGACCCATTAATATCAAATCCAGCATCGGGTTTATCAACACTCAAATCACCAGATATCCTATGTTTCTTTCTATCAATATCAATGTCGGCAGATGGTGATGTGGCATCCAGATCAATTTCAGATTTAGGTTTTTTGCCTTTTCCTTCAAATTTCAAACCTTTCATTCTTGGTAGCCCAATATTTATTCCATGTTTCTTTTTCTTACCACTGACATCAATATCAATATCTGGTTTGGTGATGTCTATTTCAAGATTTGGATTATTTAAATTTATATCAATTTCTCCTTTCGGTTTTTTCTCACCATTATCAACATCAATTTCTGGTTCACTTACATCTATGTCTAATTGTCCTTTCGGTTTCTTAATATTACCTTCAAATTTCGGCAATTTCCAATCTGGCAAATTGATGTCTAATCCATGTTTCTTTTTCTTGCCATCGATATCAATTTCGACATCGAGCTTACCCAAATTGAGATCGATGTCTCCTTTAGGCTTTTTTCCATGAATGTCAATGTCGACTTCTGGTCCTTCAATATCAATATCTAATTCTCCTTTAGGTTTCTTTATTTTACCATCGAATTTCGGCAATTTCCAATCTGGCAAATTGATGTCTAATCCATGTTTCTTTTTCTTGCCATCGATATCAATTTCGACATCGAGCTTACTCAAATTGAGATCGATGTCTCCTTTAGGCTTTTTTCCATGAACGTCAATGTCGACTTCTGGTCCTTCAATATCAATATCTAATTCTCCTTTAGGTTTCTTGACTTTTCCTTCAAAGGTCGGTAATTTCCAATCAGGTAAGTTTATACCAAATCCATCTTTCTTTTTCTTTCCATCAACATCAATATCAATATCGATTTCCGGTTTTCTCAATATCTATATCAAGATTTGGCTTTTTAGAATTAACGTCAATATCTATTTTAGGTTTCTTTCCATGAATATCAACATCGATTTCTGGACCCTTCTATATCGACATCGAAATCTCCTTTCGGTTTCTTTATTTTTCCATCGAATTTCGGCAATTTCCAATCTGGCAAATTGATGTCAAATCCATGTTTCTTTTTCTTGCCATCGATAGCAATTTCGACATCGGGCCTTACTCAAATTGAGATCAATGTCTCCTTTAGGCTTTTTTCCATGAACGTCAATGTCGACATCTGGTCCTTCAATATCGATATCTATTTTACCTTTCTTTATTTTACTTTTAACTTTAGGTTTTTTGATATTCATGTTGACATCAATTTCAGGAACATTTACTTCGAGGTCTATCTCTTCTTTAGATTTCTTACTTTTATTACTAAATTTTGGAAATTTCCAATTCGGTAAATTTATATCTATTCCATGTTTTTTCTTTTTAATAGACCCATTAATATCAAATCCAGCATCGGGTTTATCAACACTCAAATCACCAGATATCCTATGTTTCTTTCTATCAATATCAATGTCGGCAGATGGTGATGTGGCATCCAGATCAATTTCAGATTTAGGTTTTTTGCCTTTTCCTTCAAATTTCAAACCTTTCATTCGTGGTAGCCCAATATTTATTCCATGTTTCTTTTTCTTACCACTGACATCAATATCAATATCTGGTTTGGTGATGTCTATTTCAAGATTTGGATTATTTAAATTTATATCAAATTCTCCTTTCGGTTTTTTCTCACCATTATCAACATCAATTTCTGGTTCACTTACATCTATGTCTAATTGTCCTTTCGGTTTCTTAATATTACCTTCAAATTTCGGCAATTTCCAATCTGGCAAATTGATGTCTAATCCATGTTTCTTTTTCTTGCCATCGATATCAATTTCGACATCGAGCTTACCCAAATTGAGATCGATGTCTCCTTTAGGCTTTTTTCCATGAATGTCAATGTCGACCTCTGGTCCTTCAATATCAATATCTAATTCTCCTTTCGGTTTCTTTATTTTTCCATCGAATTTCGGCAATTTCCAATCTGGCAAATTGATGTCTAATCCATGTTTCTTTTTCTTGCCATCGATATCAATTTCGACATCGGGCTTACTCAAATTGAGATCGATGTCTCCTTTAGGCTTTTTTCCATGAACGTCAATGTCGACTTCTGGTCCTTCAATATCAATATCTAATTCTCCTTTCGGTTTCTTAACTTTTCCTTCAAAGGTCGGTAATTTCCAATCAGGTAAGTTTATACCAAATCCATGTTTCTTTTTCTTTCCATCAACATCAATATCAATATCGATTTCCGGTTTCTCAATATCTATATCAAGATTTGGCTTTTTAGAATTAACGTCAATATCTATTTTAGGTTTCTTTCCATGAATGTCAACATCGATTTCTGGACCTTCTATATCGACATCGAAATCTCCTTTCGATTTCTTTATTTTTCCATCGAATTTCGGCAATTTCCAATCTGGCAAATTGATGTCTAATCCATGTTTCTTTTTCTTGCCATCGATATCAATTTCCACATCGGGCTTACTCAAATTGAGGTCGATGTCTCCTTTAGGCTTTTTTCCATGAATGTCAATGTCGACTTCTGGTCCTTCAATATCAATATCTAATTCTCCTTTCGGTTTCTTGACTTTTCCTTCAAAGGTCGGCAATTTCCAATTTTCATGTTTTTTTTTCTTTCCATCAACATCAATATTGATATTGATTTCAGGTTCCGTTTTATCAAATTCCTTATTAAGCTTTTTTAAATTTACTTCGGGTGTTTTTTTCAAAATATCAATGTGTGCATTTATTTGAGGTTCAACTTTCTCTAAATCAATCTGGTTTGAGATTTCTTAATTTTTATTCCCAAATTTCCATTTAGGAATATTTATTTCAATTCCAAATTTCTTCTTTTTGAGTTTTTCATTTATTTCCATTGCGGTATCTGGGTTATATTCATTTAAATTGCTTGTTACTTTTTGTTGTTCAATTTCAGGTTCTATGTTCGCAGATAATTTTAAATTGCTAACTTGTGGAATTATTGTAGGTGTATCTGTCCTTCGATTTTCATGTTTTATGTTAACCAAATTATCTCCGTTAATTTGTTCATCTGTTCCCTCTTCTTTTGTCTTTCCAATGAGGATATCTTTTTGAAAGTTTCTTGATGTCCTTGTAACGATTTGGATTGGTTTCCTGATCCTGTAAAATGCATTTAATTAATAATGTATGTATAAAATTTTTATTTCAACAAAGTCAGTAACATATTTTTTTATTTTTTAGGAATAACTTCTATATCATGAATACAATAAATTTAGAAAATCTGTATAATACTATTCTATCATCTAAATTCAATATGAATTCGTATTATTTGGAATATATCTCGTATAAACTTTATATATAAATAATTGTCACTCAGTTTTAAAATCAAAAATTATTTGCCTGGCAATAAATTTTAAAAATTTAATAGATCATTTAATAGATCATTGTCTTAATTTCTAATTTAACAGCTTTCGTTTTTAATTCGGTTACGTTAGTTTTACATTTTATCTATCTTTATTACATGACTGAAAATAGTACATTAGACATGGGATGGCAGCCGCAATTTCATTTGCAAATGTCACGTCACTACTGTTACTCTGTTCGTGATTTCTTGTGAAAACGGACAGACAGGCATACAGACAATGTCTTATCTGTTTTATAATAGATTAATAATGAATCATAAACAATTAATTGGTATTTTTAGATGCAATTAATTTAGTTACAATTTATTAAATAGCAAAATTTAAAATCTCAATGTTTTTAAAAATATTCATAAAACTGAAACAATAATATTGACATTAATGGATATATCAGTACCAAATACTGTTTATTTCAGTATAAATATATTAAAATTTCTTAAACAGTTATATAAAATAATTAAATTTTGAAGGCAGTTCAGAAAATTTGTTGGATTCGAAATATAGATATTGCTTATAATAATGCTTTAATCAAAAATTATGTTAAATTTATAATATACTATAAAACAGAAAATACATGTGTTTGTCTATCACAAGAACTAATCCCAAGCAGTGAAAAGTAGCGACGTGACCTTTCCACGTATACTTCTGAATGTCACTTATAGTTCAACTGTGCTATTTACAACTTTCAACTTTTTTTTGCTCAAAGTCAAAACTTCGATTAGAGCGTATAGTTTAACGTTTAACACTAACGCATTCGGGTCCATTTTATACTAACACACAAGTGCATAATGTGTACATTATTGGGCTTAAATATGTTCGAATATATGTGGAGAAAAAATAAAGTTCATCAATCGAACGCGTTCGAAGCTGTTTTGCGTGATATACCTTTGTTTTGGCCACCATTGTAGCGCATAATTTAATAAAGACTTTATTTCTTATTTTTGTATTAATATATAATAAATTTTTTTAATTTCGGTGAATTAAACGCTTCCCGAGCAAATTGTTTTTGCAAGTCAGTAAAAAAACTATTTTTATTTCAATAATTCAATAATTTGTGTTATATAATCAAACTAGCTGGGGTTACCGGCGTTGCACCATTTAAAAAATAGTAAACAGATTCAAAATAAAGAAATTTATTTCAATTCATTCATATAAAAAAAAATAATTTAATAATACATTAAAATTTAATTAAAAAGATCTCGGAAGTTGCTTTTGGGGACCAAATTTTACGATGAGAAGCTGACTTCTTATGCAATTTTCAGTAGTGCAGTGTATAGATGGAATTCAAAACTAAGTACAGTGAAGTCTCTCACATCCGCCAAAAATGGGACTTCGAAAAAACGTGGCGGATATTAGAAATAGCGGATATTTCGAATCCGAAAAACCATTTTAAAATACTTTAAGAATAGGCCTTTATGATTATTTTACATATTCTGAATTTATATCTGATAAAAATTTTTTTTTCATTTCTTTTAATGTCATTAATTGTGCGCCGAGAAATAGTTTTTTTTAAACTTGATCGAAAATATCTCTGCAACTTTACTATCAGATATCTGTTTTATTCATGTTTAGATATCGCAGAACATCAATTTTCTCTTTTATCGACAACCTTGTACATTTTCTTTTTGTCATCTTTAGGCTAAAATGAAAAAAATTAATGTAAATAATAATAGATGGAAACAACAATGTTAAAATTAAATATTTAAATTTAAATTATGCAATTAACAAGGAAATTAATAATATTATAACAAAAAGAATGAAAATTCCATCCATTTAAATTAATTTAAGAAATTTTATGTTAAAAATACGAGAGAAGTGTGGCGATTATTAGAAACAGGTGGATATCAGAATTTTCTCATATAAAATTTTTTCATGTGGCGGTTATTAGAGCGTGGCGGATACGAGGATGAGCGGATACGAGAGACCACACTGTATAAAAGCACTTCGAAAATTTGAAAAATGTTAATGCGTATCTACTGGGGGTAACTACTGTAGTAAATCAAGGTGACCCTGAGTAGGGTTAGGGTACCCTATGGTGGTCACCTGGGATTGAAACATAGCCTATGACCTGTCCCGAGTCAAATGAGGGTCACATGCAAAATTTCAGCACCCTAGGTCCAACGGTGGGGAATTCTATGGGTAACAAACAAACAAACTTTCATCTTTATATATTAGATAATAATGACAATTTTTTTAAAGTTTTTTTTAATGACATTACTAATTTATTTTTCATGTTGAGAGTCACGCGCGTATGTGTGAATGCCCGAAACGGCAAGGTTTTTTTCTCAAGCATTTACGTGTGATTGCCCAGAAAGTGGTTAAAAAAGTATCCAAAAACGCTGTTTTTATTGAAATTTTTTCAAAAGTTAGTCCAGGAAGAGGATTCCACAGAGTTCTGGCAACAAATACCTTTTATAATTTTACAACGCCCACAACTATGAAACTCACGCTACGCCACTACTTCCATTTTACATGTCATTGACAAAAAGAAAATTAATGCATACTTTAATATTTCGTAACAAATTTAATTAAAACACACCCCAATGTCAATATTCCCTAAAGTTCTACAACAATAATGGTTTAAAATTATAACACGAAATTTTTTCTTACTGCTTAATAAAATAATCAAATAATAATTAAGTGTGAATTTGAATTCTAAACAATAGTCTAATAAATAATAAAACTATTCACAGAATTTATCAAGCAAATATTAAGTTTGTGCAAATGTAAATAATCTATCAATCAATGTTAGCAAATTTTATATTATTTTGAACTGCTAATTTTATTATGCTGGCAACAATTATAAAGAATTTTTGTGAAAAAATTTGCATGAGAACTTTCAAAAATTAGTTATCAAAAGTTTTTCAATAAAATTAGCCCTATTTATCAATAAATAAATAAATAAATAGAATTACCATTAAATATTCAGCATAATGAACTTCAAATTTGACACACAAAAATTTACTTTTACACTAGCACATTTTAACAATGGAAAAGGTTTTAAATTTTAAATACAAGTTATCAGCATAATATTTTATATTAGAATAAGATTATAATTTAATATTTAATTAAGTTTATTTCAAAAAAAGAATTGAATATAAATAAAATAATTCAGTTTCTAAATATTTTACGTATTAATAAGTTCAAATTTAGTAATAATTTATATTTAGTTGCATAAGTTATATTTTTACTGATATTATTGTCGAAAGTTTTAATTAACGAAACAGCTAATATCGTATATCCTTTGCTGTTGAATGCCCAAAACACTGAACAAAATTAAATTGAAGGTTTACACCAAAGTAAATAGACAACTTCAAACCAGTGTGATTACCCTCATATATCAGAAAAATACCCATTTTCACTAGGCTAGCATACTCCGATAGCAATTCATTATAAGTATAAATTAATTATAGCAATTCATTAAATTCATATAACTTCCTCGAACTCGTTATGACAATTTAGAATTAAGGCACTGGCAGCGCCGTGCTGTAACTTTTGGGGGCCCTGTGCAGAAACTAAAAAATTTTTTTTTTAAATTTGAATTAATTTTTTATTGATTGTATTTAAAAAAATAATAGCAATTATAAAGTAATTTTTCTAAATCGTTGCCAACTAGATTTTTTTTGAAAGTTAAACGAATTTTGAATTTTCAAATTTTTTTTTTTTCTTTCAATTCGTAGTAATTTATGGTATTGGAGAAGTTTTTCTAATGTATTTAATATTTGGGGCCCCTCAAAAATAGGGGGCCCAGTGCGATTGCACTTGTTGCACTTGCGATAGTACGGCGCTGGGCACTGGTTATGCAACGATTAGAAGCCATTTCAAATTTTTACATTTGGAGGAAACATGACAAAAATTTTTGTTTTGTTACCTTTGATCATTTTTTAATGATATTTCATTTATTTTTATTTTGAATAATAATCAAATATTTTTTATCATGCTCAACATAAAATTTTCGACTTTGCCTTTATCAAGCCAAATGTTATTCAATAAAAAATTATTTGATCTTTTGTAAAAATAAAAATAAATGAAATATAAAGATTTAAAGTTTTAAATTATAAAAAAATTAGCTGTGATAATTAAAAAATATGTTTGTCTGAATTTTAATTAAATTATATTTCTAATACTGAAATGTTCATTTAATGATAAATTAGCATTTAATTTGTTGCTTTATAAATATAAAAGTTAGCCGTAGACCAAACGTAGTTTTAGGTATCTGGATTAGTATTTATTTTCAAAGGTCTTCAATATATGTAGGAAAAATAATTTTAAGGTAACATTTTATTTGGGTTTTATATCATTAGTCGAAAATAGACAGTTATTGTTAATTGACAATAGATCAATAAATTCTTAAGAACAGCCAGTGACTGCATATTGATCTGTTAGTATTTAATTAAAAACATATAGCTATAAATAAAAAAAGAAATAAAAATCTTTCAAAACTGAAATTTTCTAAACTACAGAATTATAATGTTTAAACTTGTTTTTCTATTAATATAAATTATATTCCAAATATTTTCTTTGTGTATTTTTAAAAAGAAATTTATTGAATTTGATAATAAAAAATTAATAAGTTCATTTTTTTAAATGGTAAGAAATTTACTTGGGCTATAAGACTTCTTTTTTCGTAGTATCGAGCAACCAAAAATTCCAACAGAATCATTTGAATTGGTAATTTCACCGGGATCTTTATTTTTTGATTTACTTTTAAACTTTAAATTTAGGCCTTTCTTATCTTTTTTTAGTGATTTTCTTTTAATCTTTCCCAAAATATTGTTGGATTCATTAGACTTTAAACTAGAATCACTTGACATGCTACTTTTTCTCTTACTGGAATGTCTTTTTTTTATTGAAGTTTTTTCTGAAACATTTACAAAAACAGGAGACCCTCCCTCAACATTGATCTCACCTTTTTGAAATTCCTTTTTTGTCAAGTAATCGCGGTCTTTTCATTTATTTGGATTCAATTTTAACACTGGGAGTTTCAACTTTTAAGGAAAAATGCGCCTCATTAAGGTTTTCCTAAATAAAGGATTTATGCTTATTAATCATAAAAAAATTTAATTAAATAATAATTATTTTTTAATGCAGTCGTACTTATTGTTTAATAACTTTCAGGATTAAAGTAGGAAATCCAAATGTCGAATCGTTCTAGATTTTTTTCAAAAGATTTTCAAATATAACAATATCAAAGTAAGTTTTTTTAATTAATCTATTACGGTTTCATTTAGTAACTTTGCAATATTATTTGTTAAATGAACAAATAGAAATTTTCCGTAAGTTTTGTTAATTTTTTTCATCATTGATCGAATATTTTCAATTTCCTCCGGCCTCATTTTTTAAAGATTATAACTTGATTAAAACAATAAATTTATGTAAAATTTGAATTTATTTGATCATTATTATAAAAATGAAAAGAATTTATGATAAAACTGATATTTAAATTATTCTTTAATAACTTGTACTGTTTTGAAATTTTAAAATTGTACTCATAAAGAATTCGAGTCAAATTCGATCCAAACTTATTTATATTTTATTTCACAAGGAAAATGTATAAGACTTCCATAAACCCAGATGGGGATGAAGTTCAAAATCTCACAGTATACACCACTCGAATTCTTACGCTTCCCCGTACGTAAAGTAAGTCGTCTACAAACGATTTAATGCCAACACATAAATCATTAAAAATGATTTAAACATGATTCACTTAGAAATTTAACAATTTTTTTCTCAAAATAATAAATCTATGTAGACATTTTTTCTATATAAATTTTTGCTTTTTGATATATTTTTGCTATTTATCAGAATTCATATCGAAGCTCAGTTAATTCTAAAAATCATCAAATATAAAAAGACTTCATTCAACAAAGAAATCAATAAAATTTAACAAAATTAATTAAAAAATATATCAATTCAAACAAATAAATATTGATTAATTCGAAAATAAAACTTAATTCAAACAAATGTTATAGAAAACTTACTTGAGACATATAAAAACTTGTTGGAACTTCGCTGTTAATAAAAATGATATCTTGTATAAAACAGCAAAATAATAAACAGAAAGGGTAATTGCGAACTAACTACTAATGAAAAGATTATATTCAAAAATTATATTCAAAAAGTAAATGTGTGCAAAACTCACTCAATCGTAGCATTTACCAATGAAAGACAATGTGAGCACTCAGCAGCTCAACTCTATCGATTATTGTCAGAATTGTAATGATAAAGCACCAAAAAATTGATTTCAAAAATCAATGAAATCGAATTTTTTTTCTTTGATTTTTGTGAGAATTTAAGAAATTTTTTTTTAATTTAAATTTTATAATAAATTTACATTTATTTGTTCATTTCTCGATCTGAAAATAATGGTAAAATATTTTGATTAGACAATTGCAAAGTTGATGTTGAATTTGGGTGCCAAATCGGTGATGGCAGGGCTTTAGCAGATCTCAGTTAAATAAATAAAATGAGCAGCCAGTATTGTTGATTGATCATTTGGATGTTGCAAGCAGATTTGTGTTGAATAAATTATCATTTTGCTCATTTTTTTATTATCAACTTTTAATTATGTTTTGATCTTCATAACAGTAGAATGTTTGAAACGCTTAATTTTTTACAATTTTCTATTTCTCTTGAGTGTTCCATTTAAAATCAAATATACGATAGTATTTATTTTTAAAAGACATTACAAATTTAATTAATATCAGTGCAATTAACTTCAGTAACTTGTTTGATTTGCTCCTGAGGTGAAACATTGAATGGGAACTCGGGTTAAGAAAGACTCCACTGCGGCCCATTCCAATATAAATTTTTTTTTATTAATTATTAAATGTTAAAAGCATGTGAAAATGTATCTAAAATAGCCTATATTCAACATATTTTTTATCACTCTATAAAAACATGCTACGATTGCCGTAAATATATTGTTAAAAGTTGTAAAAATGAACATTTAGCAGATTGAAAATTATAAAGGATCATAAAAGAAATTCAATTGATAAATCACAACTGAAGAATTTAACTTTTCTAATAATAGAAAATATTGAGACAAAAAATATGAATATTACAGATCTCATTCCCAAATTTGTTTCTGAAAAGGTTATAAAGAAACTAAAATGTTTTTTATTATAAATTTAAAATGTAATACTTTTTTGTTTTAAAAAATAGTTTTATATTGTCTTTTATTTCTTATACAAACATTTCTTTGTATTTAATTAAACTTTCCCCAATCATACCGTGACGTATTTCATTCAGTCAAAATATTCAGTTTCCAAAGAGGCCTAGCAAAATAAATTCAATTTGGGTTTATAGCAATTCTCTTCTGAAAGATGAGGTGTCTTGCGAGTTTGATGTGAATCAAGGAAAAAATAAAATAATATAAAATGCTGACAATCTGTGCTACTATAATTTCATTTAGATAAACAAAAGATTTTGGATTTTAAGATTTTAATGGTGGTAAAGAAAGTAAATCTTTGGTCGTGGAATCTGCTATACGTGTTAAGATTAAAAGTCCTTAGACTCGCATAAAATGATAAAGTTAGACCAAAGTTATTTTATATTTGAAATCAAGATTATAAAATTATAGTTTATTTTAATGAATAAATATTTAATTTTAGTCATTCGACGATTTATAAAAGAAATGTTTGATTCAGTAATTCAGTTTATACTTTTAAAGATAGAAGAAATAAATTATTCAACAGATTGAAGAAGTATATGGACGAGAGGCTCCTTCAAGAGCAGCAATATATAACTGGATTCGAGAGTTTTCTTCCGGTAGAACAAGTATTTTTGATAGTCAAAGAAATGAACACCTGCAGAGATTGATGGAGAAAATATTGTAAAATTGAAAGAAACTGTGTCTTAGAATAAAATAAATCACATAAATGGCAAAAATTTGGATAGAAGAAAAGTTGTTTCTGGAAACCACTTTTTTCTACTGCATCGCATTGGAACAAGTTTTTTGGCAAATATCGTGACAGATAATAAGACATATTTGAGCCTATACAACTTCCACTCTAGACTAGAAACTAAAGAGTGGGTATCAGCAGGAGAAAGCCACCTAAAGTTCTTCGTTCATGTGTGACGTTCAAGTATATTTTGGGATGTTAAAGGAGTCTTGAAAGCCGAATTTTCCAACGATAACATCAACGAAGAGTACTTTACTACCTTTATCAATGAAGTGAGGGCCATACAACCAAAGCCACAAAACCACGACCTTTTTTTGGTCCATGTCAAAGCTCTAATCTACACATCTTATGAATAGAGGAAGCAGTAGCAAAATACGGGTTTCTACATTTGAACCAGCCGCTATCCAGCCACCGATATATTGCACCGTATGATTTGTGGTGGTTCAATCATCTTAATAAATATTTAAAGGGTAAACTATTTGAATGAAGGATTTGAAAGAAATTATGGAAATACCTCTTTCCGAAAAGTGACAAGAATTCTTCGAAATGGCTTTCAAATCAATGTTGGACCACAGGAAAAAGCGCATCATATTAATGAAAACTATGTTGAGAAATATATTCTACAAATCTGTCTACTTGATAATAAAGAATTTGTTCCATTAACTTTATCATTTAACATATATTGACTCTTATCTGTCAAATGTTATCTCTTATATTACTTTCCTCATTCTCATGACGACTGAGTTATTAGTTCCAGGCATACCAAACTAAATGCGAGCCCAACTCCTGCTTCAATTTTTGGGTCGTCTAAAGCAGTGCTTCTCAAAGTGGTGGCCCCGAACCGGTGCCGGTCCGCAGAACACTTTTGTAAATTTTATTTATTTTTAAGCGTTAAAACATTTATAATCGTACAAACAGGCAATATTTAACAAATAAGCACAATAGTACCAAGAGATATCACAAGGTTTATTTGCCATAAAGTAAAAAAGTAACTTTAACTGAAATGATGAGTGCTAATGTGTGTTTTTGATAACTCTTCTATTTATTGCGAATTTCGATGCATTTTTTAGGTATTATTTACAATTTATTGCATGCTGACAAAACTTAATTTTGTTAATAATTTTTTTTATATTATTTATTTGTTACTTTTTTAATAAATATTACTAATTAAAATTTATGTTATTGGATTAGGAAAAAATAACTGGTCCGCAACACAAATAAGTTTGAGAAGCACTGGTCTAAAGAATAGTTTATATATACCCTCTAAACCAGCGCTGTTCAACTTGTCATAGCCCGCGAGCCATATTTCTTCACCAAACATTTCGGGAGCCAAGAAGGTTTTACAGTTCTTATAGATAAGCATTTGACTTGTATCGGAAATGTTTGTGCTTTCATCCAATGCTACCAAAAAATAGCAGCAACTATTGATTAGGTCTTCTAATTTATTAGTGACATGCATGTTAATCTCGTTTACTGGTCGGCTTACAGTCTGGTAAGAAAGTGATACTATTTGAAATTTTCATTCCATTTCGTTGTCATTAAATGCTTGAGCCATTTTTATGGTTTCTTTGCCTTTACTATTTCTAAACAAACTTCAAATGATGCAGATACAGATGCTTCTTGAAATTTTGGTTCTTGATTAAAATAAAACTTTTGATGATCCAGCTGCTTTTTTATTTTATTCACTAGTGGTATTTTCATGTCTCGCGTGTACGAATGATACTTTTTTTCACGCAGCTATGATTTGTAAACTTTCCAAACACTGTGGTTTACCATTCTTGTTCAAAATAAATAAATGACCTATTTCTCAGCGATCTTGAAATTCTCTATTTTCGAGGTCTATTTCTCTTTTATTAGTAGCACTCATTTCATAAAAATCCTAGAAAAAACCTGAAAATTAATTAAAAATAATTTATAATCAGAATGTTGACTAAAAGTAATATTTAAGAGCTTGAATAATGATCTCAAAATTATATAAAATCAAAATTCAAGCCTTAAAAGTTACTTAAATTTAAAAAATTTACTTTAAAATCATTTATAAAATTGAATAAATGAAGTAAATAACTTCACACTCTCATAAATGATGAGTCATCCACTGATGCACTAACGTGTATTATAGAAATTTTTATATTTCGGATTTAGGTGTAATATCATAACAGTCACACTTCAACAAATTCTAGACAAGACTGCACTCGCACGATTGCATGAATCAACCAAATAGCGTAGGGTAGTGTGCGCATCACGTGCGCCAACCATAGATAAACAACAACCAACCACAAATATAATATGTGACGCCAACGTTGAGCCAACCATCATCAGATGTTAAACGGATTGCTGCTGTATTCATCCATGTTAAGTGAAGTTACGTAAACTAAATATTACCTACTTTAAATTCAAATTAGATTAAAATTTTCACATAGTAAAATAATAATTGTAGTGAGTTAATCAAAAATCATAAGAAAGAAAATAAAAAAAACATTTGATGTTATTATAAAAAAATCACTTGTTTTGAATCAGATTTTTTTAATTTTGATTCAAAAATACAAATTATAATCTTAATATTTTTTAATAATTGATTATGAATTATATTATCAATGATTGGTTCACGGAATATTCTGATGGATGGGTTGGACAAGCTATGAGCATGAAAGTAAAATAGATTCTAGAAAGTAAAGTAACCAAATTTCAAGATTTATTAATTTTTGAAAGTACAAATCATGGGAAAGTTCTAGTATTAGATGGATATTATTCAATTAACAGAAAGAGATGAATTTCTATATCAGGAAACGACATCAATGTTATCGTTGAGTTCTCATCCTGATCCACAAAATGTATTAATAATCAGTGGTGGTGACGGCGGAGTGATGCGCGATGTAGGTGAGCACAATAAAGTTGAAAAAATTATCCAATGCGAAATTGATGAAGAAGTTGTTAACTTGAGTAAGTTGGATATGATAATGATAAAGCAATTTCTGACGGCTTCGAGTTCCTCAAACAACACAAAAATGAATTCGATATCATCATGACCGATAGCACTGACCCACAAGGCCCAGGCGAAGTTCTTTTTCAATTGACTTATTTTCAGTTGATTTATGAATCTCTGAAATCCGATGGAATTATGTGTTCTCAAGGAGTATTTCAAATTAGAATGAAAATCTGGAAAATCTTGGCCTGCATGTATTTATTAATATTACCTATGACATTTTGCTCAATACCAATTATGTTGGCGATTTATTTCTACCCGATATGCCAAATGTAACCTTGAAAGAAATGTGGAGTTATCGAGATATAAATTCTTTATACATCATCGAAATTGTTATTAAAGTTCCTAACTCAACCTTAGTTAATATGAAAAGTCGTTCGGAAAATCGTATTGTTCTCACCTCTTTATTGAATTCAAATTTCCTAGATGGATTTAATGTAGAATATTTTGAATAAGTTTCGATTCATTTTGGTCATGTCAAACCGATCGTAAAACCAACTTTAAACAGTTTAGACATGGTTTCAAATAGGCTCCATTACTCCATTCCATTCGAACTACGACAATAATAATTTAGTAACATAAATTGATTCATAGTAAAATGTACTCGCGGGCCGAAAAAATAATTTGGTGGGCCGCCAGTTGGACAGGCCTACTCTAAACCATTTAGTTCTTTTATTGTCTAACACAACTATTCTAGAGATTTTCTCGAATTATAATTTCATTTTGTAGAATTGTATATATTGTTTTTTTGCTTTTGAATATTACATTCGTATTGAGCGCAAGCGCCCGCTAAATAGTTTTGACCGAACAAATGCTACTTTTGGTTCAAGTAATTTATGTTAATGAGTGTGAACTTCAAAACCAAGATGCAAATGGCTATAAATTTAATTATTCTAAATTCTTAGTTATCTTAACTGTTGAATCCTATCCATGCCCATCATCAAGAAAAATGTGGAAATTTGTAAGATGGTTTCCTTATGAAATAATTGATATTAATAAAATATCCTTTCAAATTTTTAATTGGTTAATCTGAAGAAAATAAGTCCAATATTGGTCCAAATTTGAACGATTACAAAGTTTTATTCTGCTATCAATCAAAACAAATAAAAAAACTGAAACTGAACGAAAAAAAAATAATTTTCCATTTGTAAATGTTAGAAAAGCCGAAATAAATGAAAGGCTATTTATTTAATATTTTCATTGGTGTTTAAAATTTATGATACGTAAATCATATCTTGTATAAATGTGATATTTATCTTTGATTTTTTTATTATAATTATAATTCTTTTTTTGAAATTATTTGTTCAAGTGCTGAGCCTTAACTCTCCTTAAGAATTTGTCGTTGACTCATATAAAGTGGTCTATTAAAAGAAAGTGAATTTTTTTTGTTTAAATGAAGTCGTAATTTAATTTATTTATTAAGTCATAATTTTTTATCTTTCATTACACCAAGATTTACACCTTATATGTTTTATCATTTCAAAAAGATATTGATCTATAGTCTAAAATGAAATGAAAATAAAGACAATCGAAAACTGATGTTTAGAAAACTGATCAATCGACATAGACAAATATTTTTTGCTTGAAAATATTGTTTATACTTACTGATTTGATTATACTGCCTCATCTTGCCTCTTTTCAATTCATTGGAGTTGAAAATGTTCCTGCTTGTTGCATTTACCACATCATATTTGAGCATTCAACCCTTTCGGTCCTTTTTCCAGACATATTCATTATGATCACTTAGCACCATAATCTTTAGTGGCATACATGACTGGATACTATTTATTATTGATTCTAACATCATCAACGATTTTAAATTTAGGTTTTTTAAGTTTTCAACCTTTTTCAAAAACTGTAAATAAAGATTATATTTTTTAGATTATAAAAACTTTTATTCGTTGAAATTAGGTGTAATATCGCTCTACTTTCGCTGATATTTTCATTGGTCTGTACAACGCAAAGGTTAATTTTGTTATTATCAATAATATGCTGGAGTTATAAAAATGTTCTTACTCTATTAAAATTTATTAAACAGAATAAAAATTACAAAATCTATTATTTTCGGGATGGAAAACTAGAAAACGCCTTTATTGAAAGTTAAAAACAAAATATAATTTCAAACTGACTGTTAGACGCAATAAAATTCAAGTCTTCTTCAATCATTTATTTTTAAAACAACTTCAAAATTGTGCCGTTTACTAGAGTATTAAAACACTGAGGCGTGATAATTATTAATATTAATGTAATTACTGGTCATACATTTAATTGATTTAATTTAATATAATTTAATATAATATGATATAATGGTACCCATGAAATGTAAATATAAAAGTATTCGTTAATTAAATAGTTAATTAATTTAAAATTTGTTAATCTTCAAGTGAAAGATTTAAAATATTGAACAATGTATTTCTGTGAATTACTTTGCTGATTTTTTAAGGGAAACCTGAGTCAATCAAGAAAAGACAGATATGTATGCTGAGGATATCTAAAGAATAAAATTAAATAATTATTGGAGTGAGCAAAATGATAGGGAGGAAAATGTATGAAATGGAGGATGCATCGTTCCAGAATTCTGAAAATTCGAAGTGAGAAAAAGAACTTGAAGATAAAAAAAATCAATTCAATAAAATTAAATGATCGCTTTAATTAACAAATTTAATTTGAAAAGGAAAAACATAATCAAAAAATTAATTAGAAAATGGAGATAACGAAGATAACGAAGATAGCCACCTGGAAAATCAGAAAAATAATTATCTGTAAATGCCATTAGATAACAGACTAATAGTGTAAAACAGCTTGGAATTAAGTGACACAATTTTTAAAAGAAAGAGAATGACGAAAAAACAAAAGTTAAACGAAACACAAAGGCAAAGACAAAGTGAATTATAAAATTATCGCAGAAACAATGTCAGATCAGTGGAGCAATTTAAAACGAATTATTAAACTTATTAATGGCGAGTATCGAGTAATTTCAAATTAAACTCTGGAATTCAACTAAATTAATTCTATCGATTGTCAAAACCAGAAGTAGTAGTTGAATTCCAATTTGTATTACCTGCGTACTATTCTTCCCGAAGGGTCGCAATAAGCACGCAATAGTCGCTGTTGTAATAATGAATTATTTATGTCATTGTAAATTGGTAATCGTTATTGTTGACAACTTAGGTACTGTTTGGAATATCTCTCAGTACCTCTTATTCTTTGATAAACCTAAAAATGATGAGATACTATATGAAAAGGACGTCTCTGTCAATATAAAGTAAGGTAATAATGGGCCATGTTGTTAATGTAATGCTGATATAATAATTTTCTGATGATCAAACCAGTATGAAATATTCAGTTTCCAGAAATCATTCAAGTCCATAAACATCAAATAATTTCTGATTTGAAAAGATTAATTCCCTGAATTCTGAATGCCGGAAACCTAAAAATATTTACGTAAAACGGATGTCAAAGATAGAAATCAATTTAAAAATAAACAGTTGAGCAATGCAACATGAATTTATATATATTATATCAAAGTTTGTTTAAATAATTTTAATTTTTTAAATTTATAATTTTAAGAGAAATAAAGGAATTGAAAACACTGAAAAAATTTCATCCATGAAACAAAACGCAGCTAATTAAATTGTCCAAATGAAAAATTCGCGCTCATTCAAAAGGACAAATTATCAAAGCAAGCAAATTCGAATATAATTTCACTGAAAGTCATGCTATAAAATATTGTAGAAATATGAAGTAGACAGGTTTATCCCAAAATTACTTTTTGATTAAGTTGATGGCATCGACAATTTTTTTTATTCTTCTTACAATTCAGAAAATGACCAAATTCAAATTTATATTTTCTTGTTTTTATCACAAATTAAAACAAGAATAATAATATTAATTCTTTAATATTATTACATGTCTCTCTCTAGTGTCCATTCGCCGTAAAGGTTTGGAGGTCTTCTTGATATCTGACTTCTCACTTGGTTATCGCCGTCGGGCATAGTCTCCGTTAAGAGAGAAGGCTGATATGAATTGTCCTCGGCGTTCTCCTGAGAAGTAAACATTTTTTCTGTTTCTTTTTGGTGCCTGGGGAGTATATCTGATTATTGCTTGATAGTCGTAAGACAGGCTCCTCTCCCTCGACGTCCATTATCCACGACGTGTTTCTTCCTTTTGGCATAAGATATTGCTGATTTGTTAACTCATGATTGGAGGACGGCTTGTATCCGACTGATTGGCCTTGGTCGAATGTGCTCACTATTGATCTTCTAATCTGCCTTCCAAAAACCATTTCCGCCGGAGATTTACCATAATAGTTTGCTGAGATGCGATGATAAAATAACATCTTCTGGAGGAAGACGTCAAATTCCATATGACACTGGCTTAGCTTCCAACATTTGATCCCCTTCTTTATTGTCTGGACAGCTCTCTCTGCCCTCCCATTTGCCATTGGAAAGTAAGGCGGAGATTCTATCTTTCGAGCTCCTTGATTCTCAATCCATGCTAAAAACTCTTTTGATGTAAACTCAGGAGCGTTGTCGGATACTATGCATTCTGTTATTCCGAATCTGGTGAATACTGTTCGTAGGCTTTTGATGACGTTTTCAGTTGTGCGTTCTTTGGTTCTAAAGGCTTCGATCCATCCCGATCCTGAATCAACGATTATTAAAATGTTTCCGACGTCTCGGGAGTACGCCCAATCTATGTGAAGTCTTTCAAAGGGTGTGGCGTTTGGCCACTCGTGGACTGTCTTCTGTTTCTGGGGGCGTAATGTAGAACATATTTCACATTTTTTCACATATTGTTCGATGTCTCTCGTTATACCAGGCCACCATGCTACGTTTTGAATCATCCTGCAAGGATGATTGGATGCCACTGTGAGATTCCTTGTGGAACGAATCTATCGCCTTTCGTCTTAAACGTTCTGGTATGAATAGACGAGATCCTTTATATAGCATTCATTTTCGATTGTGAGAGATGTTGAAACCGCCTTAAATGAGGATTCATACTGACTGCATTTTGACCATTTTCCACGTTTTACCCTGTTCATAATTCCTTGTATACGAGTGTCTAATTGTAGCTCACATTTTACTTCTTGGGGTTTTAAAATTGTTTGAAAGACGACACTGTGCATTCTAGCATAGCTCAATGTCTTAAAGTCGACCGCTTGATTACTAAATCGTAATCTCGTCAATGCTTCCGCATGAGTAATTTCTTTTCCTGGAACATGTGTAATGATGTAATCAGATTTAAAGCCCATTTCGTAATTCGCAGAGAAGTATGATCGGGTATTGCTTGATTACTTCCTAATAAATATATGAGTGGGCGGTGGTCAGTTTGTAATGTAAATTTTCGCCCTAATAGAAAGTGGCTTAATCTTGAAACTGACCAGACTATGGCTAGTGCTTCTCTTTCTATATTAGAGTAGTTCTTTTCTGCTTCCGATAATGTCCTCGAGACGAATATGACTGGATGTCCTTCTTGTGTGAGGACTGCTCCTATGGCTTCTTTCGATGCATCTGTGGTTAATGTTGCTTCCTTTTTTAGACAATACGATCTAACTATGGGATGGGAACTTAGTTCCGTTTTTAGCTTATCAAAACTTTCTTGACATTCCTTTGACCATATGAATTGAGCTTCTTTTTTCGGAGGTTATTTATCGGTGATATTTTATTCGAGAATTGTGGTATCAGCCGGCTGAAATAATTTACTAAGCCTATAAAACTTTCAACTTCTTTTTTGTTGGATGGCACTGATATATCTTGTATTTTATTGACCAGCTTTTGGTCCGGTTGGATGCCTCGGCTTGAAATACTGAATCCGAGGAACGTTATTTCGTCGACATATTCGATTGATTTCTCCTTGTTTATTGTAATCTTTTTTTCTTTTAATCTTTGCTTTACCGCCTCTAATCGTTTTTTTAGAGCCTCGTCATTCTCTCCAAAGACTAATATATCGTCTTGATAGATTAAAATGCCTTTTATATCGGCTAGTATGTCTTCCATTGTTCTTTGGAATATAGAAGATGAGTTCTTCATACCCATTTGTAGGCAGTTGACGTAGAATAGACCTTTCGAGGTATTTGTGATGGAAAGTTGCCTTGCATTATTGTCTAGTTCAATTTGCCAATATGCCGATTTCAGATCTATCTTTGCGAATCTTTTTGCATTCTTCATACGGGCAAAAATAGTCTCAATATTTGGCAGAGGATATGTTTCAGTTTTAATCTTACGGTTTACGTGGACCTTGAAATCAACGCACGTGCGCAATTCCCCATTGTCTTTCTTGATCCATACAACTGGTGAACAATTGGCAACTGGATCGCGACAAGGGGAGATTATACCCATTTCTTCTAGGCGTCGGAGCTCAGCGTTGACTCTGCTCTCTAATGCTAACGGTACTGGTCTTGCTCTGCAAAAGAAATTATTAGCATCTTTTAAGAGTTCCATTTTTGCCTGTACACCTCGTATTCTTGGAAGGAAGTTGCTCGATTTATTCTTTGCTGTTGCTGAATTGATGGTCATAGTATCTTCAATAATATCTTGTCCCAACAATCCATATGATTTCTCTGATTCAATAACTGTTAACTTGATAGCATGAATTCTTTTTTCCGTTTCTACTTCTGCTGTGAAGTAACCTAGGCATTTCATAATGTGACCGTCGTAGGCTGTGAGTTTCATATTATGATGTTTTAGCTTCGGTTCACCCAAGTCTTTCCAAAGTTTCGACGAAAGTATAGAGACATCTGCTCCCGTATCGATTTGCATCTGAATTTTGTTTGAGTTTATTAAGCAGCTTACCAATTCTTTGTGACATGAATTTACTGCACATATGGATCCTATGTCCAATTCTGTAGAGCTTTCTATAACGGAATTCACTTGCTTATTTTGTTTGTTCTGCACTGATAGGCATACAATTGCGAAGTGATTAGGTTTTGTACAGTTTAGGCATTTTTTCCCGAAAGCTGGACATTTTCCTTGGGCGTGGTCTGACCCACAAAACTTGCATTTTGTTATTGATTTCTGCTCTCTTCTGATATAGTGTAGCTCCTTGTTGTCTTCTTCTGATTCTGCAGGGGTTACGTTCTTGTTGATAAAGCTTTTCAATTGCTCCATGTTTTGAACGAACTCTTTGATGTCGTCGACGCTTGGTTCCGAATGGCCTATCTTTTCCAACAAACGCTTTTTAGATTCACTGTCATGTAATCCTGCAATTAGTGACATTGTAATCATGTCTTCTGTCGGATCTGTTGATTCCTTTAGTTTTGAGAATTGACAGAATTCGGCTCCCTTTCTTAGTCTGAAAATGAAATCGCTGATTCCTTCTGATTCCTTCTGCTTTAATGAGAAAAATTTATTTCTTTCTGCTATCACTAGTCTTGTCTTTGGTTGTAAGAACGATTTTATAGTTCTTTCGATTTCTTCGTATTTGACTGTTTGAATATTTCTCGGGGACAGCATTGATATGACTTTGCCAAGGGCCTCGAACCCGCATACGGCAATGAAATTGTCTGTTATTACATTCTGTTTATCCGAATCAACCCATTTGTTAATTCGAGTCATTGCACTGAATGTCATCATCCATGTTTGACATTGATCTGCATTTGTGAGATCTAATACTGGAAATCCTGCTCGTGACGCCATTGTTACAATTCAGAAAATGACCAAATTCAAATTTATATTTTCTTGTTTTTATCACAAATTAAAACAAGAATAATAATATTAATTTTTTAATATTATTACAATTCTACTATGAAAAATATGGAACTAGTAAGAAATGTAATGTTTCGTGACTAAATTTGATAGATTCCTTACAGAGGATGTTGGAATTGTTCATCAGAGATCATCCAATAGAATTCATCGAAAGCGATATTGGGAAATGGTCATTTTAAATTTTGATGTGTTTTCAGCTGAGAATTAAATATTTCAATGATTTATTAAGATAATTTTAAATGATAAATTGAAAAATTAAATAAGCTTTTTAAAAGAAGTTTTATTAGTAAATAATTTTAAATAAATATATATCGAAATTTTAATAAAAGGTTTTGAAAATATTTTATTCAACGCGAAAATTTGTTTGGAAATTATACAATATTGCATTAAATAAATAGAGCCATAACAAGGCATTATTGCGCCCTGTACGGTTCATATATCTGGCGCCCCCCAGCACGCGAATTCAAAGCAAGCCTACTATAAAAAGTCTATAATATAATGTTCATGTTACGATTGTTAACTATTTAACATTTATTCATCTCCAGCTATTATACTGGTTAGTAATGTTCTTAAAATTATGTTACTAATTGAAAAAAATGACGGGAACCTATTTTGTGAACTAACATTAACTTCTACAAAAACGAAACATATTTTAATCATCAGCTAGCTTGTATAGTAATTAGTTATAAGTTTTTATATATATATTATATAACCAGAATATTCAAACCTATTTAATATAAACTTTGCGAGCTTGGGATGATGCAAAATCGTCAATAATGTTGTCATAGTTCAAAGAATTTGCCAAATCATTTGCAATTGACTCAATTGATAAACTTGTCAAACGTTCCTGTCCTATAGCCGATCGCAAATAATTTTTCACCAGTTTCAGTTTCTTAAAACTCCTCTCACATGAAGCAACTGTAACAGGAATGGTTAAAAAAATTCTGAGTGCAATTTCAATGTTTGGGTAAATATCCATCAAGGAATATGTATGAATAAGTTGTAGAATTTCAATTGGATTTCAATTTTTTAAAATGCCCATCAACGCATTGGCTTGAAACTTGAAACTCTCAATATCTGACATAAATTCCACAGCATTAAGATCACCATACTTCGGTGCTAAATCAGCCGCACATTTTTTTAATTCTTCTACTATAAGAACTGAAAAAGAATTTCCTCTCAAAAATTCAAAATCTGATGAAACTCTAGACATGGTCTCAAAACGCCATTGTAGTTGCGTTAGGATGCTGTCAAAAACTGTTTTGCTTTGTCGCTCAAAATCTTTTTTCAGGCGTCATTAAATGAGCCTCATCTTCACCTTCTTCAAAACTCATACGTTTAACTTTTCTTTTTCTCTTGTCTGCAAAGTCTGCTTGAATTCCGATTTGTTTAGCTTTGTCTTTAGCTGTCGAAATTATATTTTCTGTCCCTTTATCTCGCAGATTCTGTATGGAAGCCACTAGTCCACATACAAGCTTGGAAGCCGCATCAACAGATATATTCTTTGACTGCAAACTACGGTTATCTCTATCAATCAAAGTTAGAATTTGACACCAAAGATCAAGCAGACAAATGAATGACAAATCAATTTGTTTCACGTCTTTCGCTCCTGCCACTGTTTTAACATTACAACTTGTGTCATTGATGATGTCATTCAAAACCTTAAAATCACTTTCAATTTGTGTATGGAGTGGAGAAACTGCTTCTTGCAGACCAGCGAGTTTTACTGTGGCCTTTCAGGGAAACGCTCAGTACTTTCATTAGTCTTTCCCATCTTCTCGGAGAGCCTGAAAAGAAGTTAAAAATCTTTTTAAAACGGCAAAAAAAACTAATCATTAGAGGTTAAACTTCGGCTGCATGTACTCCAACCAGATTGAGTGTATAGGCTGCAAATGGAACAAATATTACTAACTTATTCAAACTGGTGATTCTGGCTTGAACGCATTTGTATTTTCCAGCCATGTTCGCACCATTATTGTATCCCTGGCCTCTACAATTATCCAAGTTCAAACAATAAATTTTAAATTTTTCAAGAATTTCCGTTGAGAGACCCAGACCAGTTTTTTCATGACTTTCAAAAAAATCAATGAAACTTTCTTCGATTGTGCATTGACCATCTATAATTAAAACATAACGTATTATTTCGGTCATCTGTTCTTTACGTGACATGTCAGGCGTCCAGTCAAAACGAATGGAATAATATTTGGCTTCCTGAATTCTTGAAATAATTTCGTTTTTTACCTTATGTCCAACAAGCAATATCAATTCATTTTGAATTTTAGGTTAAAAAATAACTTGTACTGTTTTTTGTAGCTCTGATAGTTGCAATGTGCTCAGCCAACTGAGGATGATAATGACTAATTAATTCTATGGTACTCAAAAATATTCCACTTTTGGGTGTACCAATTGTATCACTACTACCTCTGAGAGCAAGATTATTCTTGGCACAAAACATTATAGTATCAACAACTATTTTCAAAATGTTTCGTCACTTTTCCTATTCCATTGTAATTGCTTTTTGAAATTCATCATCAATAGTTTTCCTTTTTTTAAGCGTTTTTCCAAATCTTTCCACATCATGTAGCATGTCCTATGTTCAGAGCTGTTTCATGTTCTGTGACTCTTGGACTAAGATGAGACCAATTATTAAATCCCTTTAGGGATCAGAAAGGTTACAATTTTTTGTTACAGAAAAAAGCATACAAGGAAAATAGTATATTGCGTTTTTAGAAATCCCATACAGCAGCCACTGTCTGTCAATTTTTTCACCATTCGGAAGATTTTTTGTAAACCAATTTACACTAAAATGTCTATTTCCTGCAGCAGAAATTGTGTTCGGATAATTTTCAAGTTTATTCTTTTCTGGCCCATGTTCTATTAAATAGCATTTTACTCTTTCTGCGATTGGTGGCCAAGTCCCAGGGTCATGATATTGAAAGTTTCCTGGCATATATATCTGTTCAGACTGTTCTGATTGTTTTGAGTTTGAATCACGATTGTCAGCTGATATTGATAATTTATCATTTTACTTCAACGTCAATTTCCAGACTTTGTTCGGCAAAACTATCTGAATTGCTTGGACCATAGACTGCATAGCTTGCATTACCATTATGTGTCGACGCAAAACATGATTCCACGTCTTCAGAAAACCCTGATGGTTGCGTTAAGGTATTTTCAACTTCATCATCAGATGCATTGTCATTGTTTTCTATTTGAGAGACACTAAACTCCGTTCCTTCGCTTAATGTGGAAGTAGAGGTTCGAGTCAGCCATTTTCCCAATTGTTTTTGTGTTCTTTAATGTTCTTCCTCACGCAACTTTCTCAATTTTTTAAACGTTGCACCAGATGGTTTTTTCGTAATACCCATTTTGTTTAAATAATATTATTTTATTTATCAATTATCGTATTTAAAAATTAAAAAATGAAAGATTTAAACACTTTCTTTTCAATGATTTGTTGTTTTTTTCCAAAGGCAGACGAGAACAATATGGCCACTGCAATTTGCATAATAATGCCATGGTGGCGATTTTGCAAAATACACACCTAATGCACGCTAATGGACCAGTCCAACCAGTAATGGTAAAGATAAGATAGGCTAGCTAAAGTCGTTTTTCATGTATGACAGTTGATAAATTTTTTTAATTATTCATATTTTTTGGTGATACTAAAAATATTTTACATCCCAATTTGCGCCCCTTTCAGATGTGCGTCCTGTGCGACTGCACCGCTCGCACCACCCTTTTTACGGGCCTGTAAATAAATACTTGGAATTATGACGTTAACTTTTGAACCTGATTTAAAAATAATTTAGATGTTTTAACAGCTTCTAATATAAATATTGTAGGGGTTGAAATATCTTCATGACAATAAAATAACTCCCGAGATTTAAATCGTAAAATTGCAATAAATTAATTAAACAAATTTGATTCATCTTCAAGCCTTTAATTAGATAAATCCTAGAACATCAAGCTGTCAGGTTTGAACTTATCAAAACAAACAGATCTTAATGAAGTTTCATTCAAACAACGCGAAAGATTTTGACTCTATTTCCAGACATCCACTTTTAAGTCGTTCGGGTCTCCGCGTTGCACTTCCATCAATTAGAGAGTGGCCTTTAACTCAAGCCAGAAACTCTTGCTATACCTTTGACTAAATAATAATATAAATTACTGTTAAAGTTATGTATGTTACATAGAACGCAATTTTGGACAAATTCTTTAACCCCAGTAGAGTTTCATTTAATAACTGTAGCTGGATACACCTAATTCCGAAATTTAATAACTTCTATAATCTAAAAAAAATCAATAAATATATATTATAGGAACACACAAACTTACCTGTGTGTAGGAATTTATTATTCCGAAATTTAGTAACTTTATTATACACCTAACCGCGAAAGTTAACATTGTCTATAATATAACGTTGGTGTGCCACCACCTGAGTGAGTCACAATTATATGACAATGTTAACTAATTTCATTTATTCAATTTTCCAAAAAATCGTTTAAAGGTAAGTTTTGAATTGAAGTAATTTTTAGGACTTGAATTTTGATTTTATATAATTATGAGATCATTATTCAAGTTCTTAAATATTACTGTTAGTCAGCATTTATAATAAAAGAAATGACTGCTGCATGTGTGAGATTAAGGACAACTTATAAACCAGATATACAAAACTTATCATCTGAAAAGGAGCAGCAAATTTCACATTAATTTTCTTATATTATTTATTTAAATTATATTTTATTTGTTTACTGAATTGTTTGTATAATTTTTTTTAAATAAAAGTGTAATCAAAAAATTAAATATAATAATTGTTTAAATTTTAAAGATACATATGTAGTTAGTTTGACCCGCGACTCCAAATTGAAATTTTTAAATTAATTTTGACCCACCAGAAAAAAAAATTTTTCGCCATCACTGGACTATCTTATAGTCGAAAATTTTTTCATTTGTATTAAATATATTATTCGCAGCAAAAGACTTAAATTATCATTTAATTGTTTTTAAA
Source organism: Schmidtea polychroa (assembly GCA_959609185.1). Lineage (NCBI taxonomy): Eukaryota > Metazoa > Platyhelminthes > Tricladida > Dugesiidae > Schmidtea > Schmidtea polychroa. The sequence continues at coordinate 167,052 of CAUHTR010007851.1, forward strand.
TTTAATTAATGCTGCTACCAAGTAATCATCACTTTAATAACAATAATAATAATGATTTATAATGTATGATTAAAATGACTGATTAACAAAGACATGACTAATAAAAACATTAAAATGTGTACATTTTTGAGATATATTATATTTCCTTAATGAGAAATATTCGTTTTATGTTACTCTACAACAGTGGTTCCCACAATTTTGTAGATTCTACTAAATATCAAAACCTTTTTTTTTACACTTTATTTTTGAAATTTTTAAAATATTTGAATTATAACATCTTGTTCAATTTATATGATAATACATCGAATAATATGTCATTCTATAGATATATAACTTTATATGATTTGAATGTTTTGTCTAGTTTTATAAATTTGAAAGATTGTCAATATTTTTAAATTTTTAAATTTTGAATATCGTTTTCATTTAAAATGACAATACATTGATTTATATATCTAAGTAATAAAATTTTTAAATAATTAAATTAAATTTTGAATGCTAATCTTTTAAAAATAATTAAATGTTTTTATTAAATAAAATATTTTTTTTATATATTATTAATAAATTTGTTTTAAATCCTTAATTTGTATAGTTATTATATCCCACCTGATGATGACAGGAAAACTGTCGAAATATATCGTGAAAAGAATGTTTGATTGGCTTTATCTTATAATACAATTATTGCCATGTGTGTTTAACTATTGATTTATATATCATTCGAAAAATATCATTTTCTTCTTTCAAACGATATATAGATAATTATATTAGAACACAGTAGAGATATTTTATTAAGTTTTTAAGATTTTTAACAAAAAAAAATTAAAATGTGCAGAAAAAACTTCTAAGACTTTTATGTTTTAAACTTTTGACCTTCGACCTTTTTGAAACTTTGTATGGTATGATCCAACATGTTCTCCGTGAAGGTGCCAATCTTTTATATCATGTTTGAGAAAATCAATATTGTTGACCCTTTGAAGGTTTTGACACACCATTGTTAAAACCACAAAGGTCTAAGTAGTATTATAATGTAGAACATATACAACTCTATTAACACACCAAAAAGTTAGTCATCTTTCTACATGACTTGAATTTTAAAAATATTATTTTTGGATTTTGATCACCCATAAAAATCTTCAAAAAGACCCTGGATTACCTTGTATCATCAGAATAAATATTTGGGTACCGTATGAAAAACCCTTCGAAATGAGCTATTGGTCATCGAAATACTTGGTTAGAAACTCTCAATAATCAACTTTGAGTTACCAGGCTCCAACTTTTAAAGTCGATTTGACTTACATAATTTTTTATAAAAATTTTCGTTCCTTAAAAGTTGTTAAAATATTACTTATTTATTGCCCATTACACACAGTCACTTTTTCTGTCAACAAATATTTATTAATAAAACTTTATAGAATGTGTATTTAACCTACTTTAGCTCAGTAGGCCCATACTTTTAAAGTCGATTAATTAAATTATATAGTGTGTGTGACTGATATTAATTAAACTATATAGAATATATCTGTCCCAGTGAACCCATGGTTTTAAAGTCGATGTAAGCTGCATGATTTGTAATAATGTAGAATTTTATTGTCCTAGATGGCTCAAGATTTTAAATTCGATTTGAAAAATCAATAAATTTGATTGACCAACATATTTCCCAGTGACCTACACAAATAATTTGTCTGTTACCATGGTTACGTGACACATATAAAATACTACTTTTTTTTAGAAAAAATTACTATATCCCATGTGCGGTCGGAGCGTGGGGTTTGGCTAACACATTTCCATTACTTTTATCTTAAGGAATATTAAACGGAAAAAAATTATTAGGCGAAATACTACAATAGTATTCTAATGAAAATATTCATATAAGTTGCTCAAATAATTTATAAAAGATATCTCAGTTTGAGGAAAAATGATTTCAAGATAAATAATATATAAAACAACAGAAAAGTAATTCATGACAAAACTATTCTCAGTGAAAAATAAATAAAATAATTCAATTTATTTAAGCAAATTATATCAAAATACAGAAAAGTTACATAAGATTTATAGCATTGTTAACATTACTTTTTCCTTCCAAATAAATTCGGCATTTGTATTCCAATTCCACCTTTTTTCGAGGATCCACCAAATCCAATATTAATACCAGGCAGAGTTATTCCAATTCCAGACGAAATGCCACCACCAGCTTCAGCTTCAACATTAGCAGGTTTATTGTCTTTGGCAGAGCAGTCAGAATCCAAATGTTCGGTAACAGATAAATTGACAGAAGAAGGAGGATTACCTTCAGTATCTGTTGAAATATTTGTTTGAAAATTCATACCAGAGTGATCAACTCCACTACCAGACAATTCAATCGAACCAGTAGGGATGTTACCAGAAAGAATATTATGATCATCATCAGAATCAGATTCAGGTCTCGGCTTTTTCCCTTTTTTAGAAGATTTTTTGTAATCTTTTTCTATACCAAGAAAGTTTCCACCATGTTTCTTTTTCTTTCCATCCACATCAATATCAATATCAATATCTTCATGACCTTTTAAATCGATATCACCCTTCGGTTTTTTGATATCTAAATTTGCATCTATTTTCGGACATTCAATATCAATATCGATTTCGCCTTTCGGTTTCTTGACTTTTCCTCCGAATGAAGGCATATTAAATCCAAGATCGATTCCACCATGTTTCTTTTTCTTTCCATCAACATCAATATCAATATCAATATCTCCATGACCTTTTAAATCGATATCACCCTTCGGTTTTTTTATATCTAAATTTGCATCTATTTTCGGACATTCAATATCAATATCGATTTCGCCTTTCGGTTTCTTGACTTTTCCTCCGAATGAAGGCATATTAAATCCAAGATCGATTCCACCATGTTTCTTTTTCTTTCCATCAACATCAATATCAATATCAATATCTCCATGACCTTTTAAATCGATATCACCCTTCGGTTTTTTGATATCTAAATTTGCATCTATTTTCGGACCTTCAATATCAATATCGATTTCGCCTTTCGGTTTCTTGACTTTTCCTCCGAATGAAGGCATATTAAATCCAAGATCGATTCCACCATGTTTCTTTTTCTTTCCATCAACATCAATATCAATATCAATATCTCCATGACCTTTTAAATCGATATCACCCTTCGGTTTTTTGATATCTAAATTTGAATCTATTTTCGGACATTCAATATCAATATCGATTTCGCCTTTCGGTTTCTTGACTTTTCCTCCGAATGAAGGCATATTAAATCCAAGATCGATTCCACCATGTTTCTTTTTCTTTCCATCAACATCAATATCAATATCAATATCTCCATGACCTTTTAAATCGATATCACCCTTCGGTTTTTTGATATCTAAATTTGCATCTATTTTCGGACCTTTAATATCAATATCGATTTCGCCTTTCGGTTTCTTGACTTTTCCTCCGAATGAAGGCATATTAAATCCAAGATCGATTCCACCATGTTTCTTTTTCTTTCCATCAACATCAATATCAATATCAATATCTCCATGACCTTTTAAATCGATATCACCCTTCGGTTTCTTGATATTTATATTTGAATCTAATTTCGGACCTTCAATATCAATATCGATTTCGCCTTTCGGTTTCTTGACTTTTCCTCCGAATGAAGGCATATTAAATCCAAGATCGATTCCACCATGTTTCTTTTTCTTTCCATCAACATCAATATCAATATCAATATCTCCATGACCTTTTAAATCGATATCACCCTTCGGTTTTTTGATATCTAAATTTGCATCTATTTTCGGACCTTCAATATCAATATCGATTTCGCCTTTCGGTTTCTTGACTTTTCCTCCGAATGAAGGCATATTAAATCCAAGATCGATTCCACCATGTTTCTTTTTCTTTCCATCAACATCAATATCAATATCAATATCTCCATGACCTTTTAAATCGATATCACCCTTCGGTTTCTTATATTTATATTTGAATCTAATTTCGGACCTTCAATATCAATATCGATTTCGCCTTTCGGTTTCTTGACTTTTCCTCCGAATGAAGGCATATTAAATCCAAGATCGATTCCACCATGTTTCTTTTTCTTTCCATCAACATCAATATCAATATCAATATCTCCATGACCTTTTAAATCGATATCACCCTTCGGTTTCTTGATATTTATATTTGAATCTATTTTCGGACCTTCAATATCAATATCGATTTCGCCTTTCGGTTTCTTGACTTTTCCTCCGAATGAAGGCATATTAAATCCAAGATCGATTCCACCATGTTTCTTTTTCTTTCCATCAACATCAATATCAATATCAATATCTCCATGACCTTTTAAATCGATATCACCCTTCGGTTTCTTGATATTTATATTTGAATCTAATTTCGGACCTTCAATATCAATATCGATTTCGCCTTTCGGTTTCTTGACTTTTCCTCCGAATGAAGGCATATTAAATCCAAGATCGATTCCACCATGTTTCTTTTTCTTTCCATCAACATCAATATCAATATCAATATCTCCATGACCTTTTAAATCGATATCACCCTTCGGTTTTTTTATATCTAAATTTGCATCTATTTTCGGACCTTCAATATCAATATCGATTTCGCCTTTCGGTTTCTTGACTTTTCCTCCGAATGAAGGCATATTAAATCCAAGATCGATTCCACCATGTTTCTTTTTCTTTCCATCAACATCAATATCAATATCAATATCTCCATGACCTTTTAAATCGATATCACCCTTCGGTTTTTTGATATCTAAATTTGAATCTATTTTCGGACCTTCAATATCAATATCGATTTCGCCTTTCGGTTTCTTGACTTTTCCTCCGAATGAAGGCATATTAAATCCAAGATCGATTCCACCATGTTTCTTTTTCTTTCCATCAACATCAATATCAATATCAATATCTCCATGACCTTTTAAATCGATATCACCCTTCGGTTTCTTGATATTTATATTTGAATCTAATTTCGGACCTTCAATATCAATATCGATTTCGCCTTTCGGTTTCTTGACTTTTCCTCCGAATGAAGGCATATTAAATCCAAGATCGATTCCACCATGTTTCTTTTTCTTTCCATCAACATCAATATCAATATCAATATCTCCATGACCTTTTAAATCGATATCACCCTTCGGTTTCTTGATATTTATATTTGAATCTAATTTCGGACCTTCAATATCAATATCGATTTCGCCTTTCGGTTTCTTGACTTTTCCTCCGAATGAAGGCATATTAAATCCAAGATCGATTCCACCATGTTTCTTTTTCTTTCCATCAACATCAATATCAATATCAATATCTCCATGACCTTTTAAATCGATATCACCCTTCGGTTTCTTGATATTTATATTTGAATCTAATTTCGGACCTTCAATATCAATATCGATTTCGCCTTTCGGTTTCTTGACTTTTCCTCCGAATGAAGGCATATTAAATCCAAGATCGATTCCACCATGTTTCTTTTTCTTTCCATCAACATCAATATCAATATCAATATCTCCATGACCTTTTAAATCGATATCACCCTTCGGTTTTTTGATATCTAAATTTGCATCTATTTTCGGACCTTCAATATCAATATCGATTTCGCCTTTCGGTTTCTTGACTTTTCCTCCGAATGAAGGCATATTAAATCCAAGATCGATTCCACCATGTTTCTTTTTCTTTCCATCAACATCAATATCAATATCAATATCTCCATGACCTTTTAAATCGATATCACCCTTCGGTTTTTTGATATCTAAATTTGCATCTATTTTCGGACCTTCAATATCAATATCGATTTCGCCTTTCGGTTTCTTGACTTTTCCTCCGAATGAAGGCATATTAAATCCAAGATCGATTCCACCATGTTTCTTTTTCTTTCCATCAACATCAATATCAATATCAATATCTCCATGACCTTTTAAATCGATATCACCCTTCGGTTTCTTGATATTTATATTTGAATCTAATTTCGGACCTTCAATATCAATATCGATTTCGCCTTTCGGTTTCTTGACTTTTCCTCCGAATGAAGGCATATTAAATCCAAGATCGATTCCACCATGTTTCTTTTTCTTTCCATCAACATCAATATCAATATCAATATCTCCATGACCTTTTAAATCGATATCACCCTTCGGTTTCTTGATATTTATATTTGAATCTAATTTCGGACCTTCAATATCAATATCGATTTCGCCTTTCGGTTTCTTGACTTTTCCTCCGAATGAAGGCATATTAAATCCAAGATCGATTCCACCATGTTTCTTTTTCTTTCCATCAACATCAATATCAATATCAATATCTCCATGACCTTTTAAATCGATATCACCCTTCGGTTTTTTATATCTAAATTTGCATCTATTTTCGGACCTTCAATATCAATATCGATTTCGCCTTTCGGTTTCTTGACTTTTCCTCCGAATGAAGGCATATTAAATCCAAGATCGATTCCACCATGTTTCTTTTTCTTTCCATCAACATCAATATCAATATCAATATCTCCATGACCTTTTAAATCGATATCACCCTTCGGTTTCTTGATATTTATATTTGAATCTAATTTCGGACCTTCAATATCAATATCGATTTCGCCTTTCGGTTTCTTGACTTTTCCTCCGAATGAAGGCATATTAAATCCAAGATCGATTCCACCATGTTTCTTTTTCTTTCCATCAACATCAATATCAATATCAATATCTCCATGACCTTTTAAATCGATATCACCCTTCGGTTTCTTGATATTTATATTTGAATCTAATTTCGGACCTTCAATATCAATATCGATTTCGCCTTTCGGTTTCTTGACTTTTCCTCCGAATGAAGGCATATTAAATCCAAGATCGATTCCACCATGTTTCTTTTTCTTTCCATCAACATCAATATCAATATCAATATCTCCATGACCTTTTAAATCGATATCACCCTTCGGTTTCTTGATATTTATATTTGAATCTAATTTCGGACCTTCAATATCAATATCGATTTCGCCTTTCGGTTTCTTGACTTTTCCTCCGAATGAAGGCATATTAAATCCAAGATCGATTCCACCATGTTTCTTTTTCTTTCCATCAACATCAATATCAATATCAATATCTCCATGACCTTTTAAATCGATATCACCCTTCGGTTTGTTTATATTATATTTGAATCTAATTTCGGACCTTCAAATATCAATATCGATTTCGCCTTTCGGTTTCTTGACTTTTCCTCCGACTGAAGGCATATTAAATCCAAGATCGATTCCACCATGTTTCTTTTTCTTTCCATCAACATCAATATCAATATCAATATCTCCATGACCTTTTAAATCGATATCACCCTTCGGTTTCTTGATATTTATATTTGAATCTAATTTCGGACCTTCAATATCAATATCGATTTCGCCTTTCGGTTTCTTGACTTTTCCTCCGAATGAAGGCATATTAAATCCAAGATCGATTCCACCATGTTTCTTTTTCTTTCCATCAACATCAATATCAATATCAATATCTCCATGACCTTTTAAATCGATATCACCCTTCGGTTTTCTTGATATTTATAATTTGAATCTATTTTCGGACCTTCAATATCAATATCGATTTCGCCTTTCGGTTTCTTGACTTTTCCTCCGAATGAAGGCATATTAAATCCAAGATCGATTCCACCATGTTTCTTTTTCTTTCCATCAACATCAATATCAATATCAATATCTCCATGACCTTTTAAATCGATATCACCCTTCGGTTTTTTGATATTCTAATTTGCATCTAATTTCGGACCTTCAATATCAATATCGATTTCGCCTTTCGGTTTCTTGACTTTTCCTCCGACTGAAGGCATATTAAATCCAAGATCGATTCCACCATGTTTCTTTTTCTTTCCATCAACATCAATATCAATATCAATATCTCCATGACCTTTTAAATCGATATCACCCTTCGGTTTCTTGATATTTATATTTGAATCTAATTTTCGGACCTTCAATATCAATATCGATTTCGCCTTTCGGTTTCTTGACTTTTCCTCCGAATGAAGGCATATTAAATCCAAGATCGATTCCACCATGTTTCTTTTTCTTTCCATCAACATCAATATCAATATCAATATCTCCATGACCTTTTAAATCGATATCACCCTTCGGTTTTTTGATATCTAAATTTGCATCTATTTTCGGACCTTCAATATCAATATCGATTTCGCCTTTCGGTTTCTTGACTTTTCCTCCGAATGAAGGCATATTAAATCCAAGATCGATTCCACCATGTTTCTTTTTCTTTCCATCAACATCAATATCAATATCAATATCTCCATGACCTTTTAAATCGATATCACCCTTCGGTTTCTTGATATTATAATTTGAATCTAATTTCGGACCTTCAATATCAATATCGATTTCGCCTTTCGGTTTCTTGACTTTTCCTCCGAATGAAGGCATATTAAATCCAAGATCGATTCCACCATGTTTCTTTTTCTTTCCATCAACATCAATATCAATATCAATATCTCCATGACCTTTTAAATCGATATCACCCTTCGGTTTTTTGATATCTAAATTTGCATCTATTTTCGGACCTTCAATATCAATATCGATTTCGCCTTTCGGTTTCTTGACTTTTCCTCCGAATGAAGGCATATTAAATCCAAGATCGATTCCACCATGTTTCTTTTTCTTTCCATCAACATCAATATCAATATCAATATCTCCATGACCTTTTAAATCGATATCACCCTTCGGTTTCTTGATATTTATATTTGAATCTAATTTCGGACCTTCAATATCAATATCGATTTCGCCTTTCGGTTTCTTGACTTTTCCTCCGAATGAAGGCATATTAAATCCAAGATCGATTCCACCATGTTTCTTTTTCTTTCCATCAACATCAATATCAATATCAATATCTCCATGACCTTTTAAATCGATATCACCCTTCGGTTTCTTGATATTTATATTTGAATCTAATTTCGGACCTTCAATATCAATATCGATTTCGCCTTTCGGTTTCTTGACTTTTCCTCCGAATGAAGGCATATTAAATCCAAGATCGATTCCACCATGTTTCTTTTTCTTTCCATCAACATCAATATCAATATCAATATCTCCATGACCTTTTAAATCGATATCACCCTTCGGTTTCTTGATATTTATATTTGAATCTAATTTCGGACCTTCAATATCAATATCGATTTCGCCTTTCGGTTTCTTGACTTTTCCTCCGAATGAAGGCATATTAAATCCAAGATCGATTCCACCATGTTTCTTTTTCTTTCCATCAACATCAATATCAATATCAATATCTCCATGACCTTTTAAATCGATATCACCCTTCGGTTTTTTGATATCTTAAATTTGCATCTATTTTCGGACCTTCAATATCAATATCGATTTCGCCTTTCGGTTTCTTGACTTTTCCTCCGACTGAAGGCATATTAAATCCAAGATCGATTCCACCATGTTTCTTTTTTTTTCCATCAACATCAATATCAATATCAATATCTCCATGACCTTTTAAATCGATATCACCCTTCGGTTTTTTGATATCTAAATTTGCATCTATTTTCGGACCTTCAATATCAATATCGATTTCGCCTTTCGGTTTCTTGACTTTTCCTCCGAATGAAGGCATATTAAATCCAAGATCGATTCCACCATGTTTCTTTTTCTTTCCATCAACATCAATATCAATATCAATATCTCCATGACCTTTTAAATCGATATCACCCTTCGGTTTTTTGATATTTATATTTGCATCTATTTTCGGACCTTCAATATCAATATCGATTTCGCCTTTCGGTTTCTTGACTTTTCCTCCGAATGAAGGCATATTAAATCCAAGATCGATTCCACCATGTTTCTTTTTCTTTCCATCAACATCAATATCAATATCAATATCTCCATGACCTTTTAAATCGATATCACCCTTCGGTTTTTTGATATCTAAATTTGCATCTATTTTCGGACCTTCAAAATCAATATCGATTTCGCCTTTCGGTTTCTTGACTTTTCCTCCGACTGAAGGCATATTAAATCCAAGATCGATTCCACCATGTTTCTTTTTCTTTCCATCAACATCAATATCAATATCAATATCTCCATGACCTTTTAAATCGATATCACCCTTCGGTTTTTTGATATCTAAATTTGCATCTATTTTCGGACCTTCAATATCAATATCGATTTCGCCTTTCGGTTTCTTGACTTTTCCTCCGACTGAAGGCATATTAAATCCAAGATCGATTCCACCATGTTTCTTTTTCTTTCCATCAATATCAATATCAATATCAATATCTCCATGACCTTTTAAATCGATATCACCCTTCGGTTTCTTGATATTTATATTTGAATCTATTTTCGGACCTTCAATATCAATATCGATTTCGCCTTTCGGTTTCTTGATATTTAAATTTGCTTCTAATTTCGTTCTTTCGGCGTTAGCTTTATGTCCAACTTTGCCCGAGAGATCAGCATCGATAGAAAGTTTGCCTTTTGCTTTAATTTCTCCTGAAAAAGATAAAGGGTTTATAAAATTCATTACAAATTTGGAAAATTAATATTTTTTTTGTATAAAAAGCCATAAAAACCTTTTTTGGAAGTTTTTTGTTTTTTTTGTTTTTTATCAGCATCACTAGAACTGGAGCTACTTGAGCTGCTTGAACTACTCGAATTATGTGATTGCTTTTTTTTTTGAACTGATCCTTTAAAACCCAATTGTGGTAAGTTTGTCTTTGGATTGGCACTCACGGAAATTAATTCAACTTGTTTTTCTGTTTTATCTTCTTTCTCGTCTTTATTGATTTCGACTGTTATCGATGGCTTTAGAAATCCGAAAATGGTTCCAAAAACTCCCTAAAAATAAATCATTCAAATTTTAAGATATTCATTGGCGATATATTATTTTTGAAATTAAAAGATGATTTTCAATAAAAATAATGATGAACATTATATAATACTGTTAGAAGAATTTAGAGACAAGGTTTATTAATATTAAATACTCATTGTACCTCCAAAGGAAGCAATTATATTTTAAGTGTTTTGAGCAAGATACACACATGCAATAATAATACAATATTACACATTTGACATTTATACATACATTACATAGTAATCAGACATAGTTTCAACATGCAATAATATTAATTCAAATAGGTATTATTTATAGTTATCCTCCATCCTTCCTCGTCTTAAAATGTTTGATTCATTCTACATTTCTAATTTTCAATTTTATATTTTGAAATTTCGGTCATGAAATTTCTGTTCTGTGACTTTTTTATTATTTTACCTGGACCCTCAAATCTATCTTCATTTTTATTTTCCGCGTGTTTTTTTACCAAAACAACATCCCCGACATTGAAAATTCGATTTGCTCTTTCTTTATTCAAATATAATTCATCTTCCTTATTTCCTTGTATTTGTTTTTGTAATTCTAATTTTTCTGATTTACGCTTTTCAATAAATAATTCTAGTTAACATGGTTCGTTATTTGCATACCGTTCTCTGGTAATCTTTTTTCCAAAAACAATTTGTGCTGGACTCAACTGAGTAGTTTTCTAAATTATCGCACTTAACATATAATTTTAACTTCAGGATTTATTTCAACCAAGTCTCTACTCGTTCTTCCTTTTAAAGAAATCTTGATAGAATCTCTAATAGTTCTAAATTAGCGTTCAATTTGTCCATTAGATAAATGATAATACGAACTTGAATATTTGATTAATTCCATGTTTGTCTGAAATACTTTTAATAAAGTTGACTCAAATACTTTTCCTCTATATCAATGAATACTCGTTGTAGCACCAAATTTCAAAATCCGTTTTTCACGCATCGTACCCACATATATATATCATTTTTACTTTTAAAAGTTTTATAATTTCTATTTAGAGTTTTAAAATTCCTGAAATTCGGCTTACAATATACTCTCGATTATTCGGATATTTTGACGATTTAAAATCACAAATTAATAAAATTTATGTCTTAATAATTTTAAAAAGAATCCAAGTAATCATCTTAATGTAATAAATTCTAGTTTATAAAAACGTAGGCTGTGTCATTGAACTAAAATTCCGGTGATGAAGATATGAAAAATGAAATTTTAACAAATGAAGAAATTATAAAAATCTCTCAACCTCAACTAGTACCAAATGATTGCGATAATAAGGTAGAACCATCTGTTACAAACATGGGAAAATAACGAATCTTGAAGGGGTTAGTGTTTTGAATAGGTAATTGAATATATTGAAATGTAATATAAAACGCTAGATGTGATACTTTTAAGATATTACCTGGGATTGTGCTTGTAAGAAATACAATAAGTCTAAGGTACTAATGAAAATCACAGATTTTATGAAGAAATAATTAAAAGTCATTTTAATCGAATTTTCTAATTGTTAAAAACAAAAATCTAGTTAATAAATTTTTTTGCAATGCAGCAGTAGGTAATTACAGTAATGACAGTAACTTTTTTTAAAAATATAATTCAAGAACATTATTTTGTCTCCGTATTTACTTTTGATGGGATATCTAAAGAATTGTATAAAAATGAAACATTTAATGATAAAACATTTATCAAATGTAAAATGATTTATACAGGATGATTAAGAGACTGAGGATAATTATTTTAACACTAAATAAATTATCCACAAAATAAAATTGAAAAGCCCGCTGTTCAATTAGCAGTGGCTACATTATTTTATAAACTGGATGAATTTGAATGTTCTATGAATATGTATTTTGAAAAAAAGGTTAAACAGACAGCGCCATGCTGTAACTTTTGGGGGCTTTGTGCAGGTACTAAAAAAACTTTAATTTTATTGCATTCATTTTTATTGATTTTAATGAAGTTTTTCTAATGTATTTAATATTTGGGGCTCATTGCGATTGCACTTGCGATAGTACGGTGCTGTAAATAGAATAAATTCTCTTATCAAAAAACGGCAACCATCTACGTGTTCAATATCTACAGCAGTATCATTATAATATAGCATAAACAACTTTATTAACTTTGCGGAGAAATTTCAATTAATTTGAAAATGAAGCTGGGAATATCATCCTAATTTAATATAAAAAAATACTGAATTACTGAAATTTTTATCTATGATAATATTGAAAATATGAGAACATGTTTTGACTGATTTATGTATAAAAAATAATATATCAAAAGATAAAAAAAATTATATAATTATGATTATAGCGAAGAAGCATTGTAAAACTAATTTTGTGAAATTTATAGTATACATGTAAAATTTTATGAATTGAAAGTGGAAATAAAATAGATTGCTATATTAATTAAGGCTAAGAATGTATTTATTACGTCTAAAAAATAAAATATTTTAAAAAAAACAAAATTTTATCCACATTTTCTAACGTCGAAATAATTAAGATTGTTTTTTAAACCAAATCAGGAAAAGTTTATAAAATCACAATAAAATTTATAAATTTTATTTGGGAAATAGTTAATCTTTTAAAAAATTAATTAAATCGATATCTTTAACAGGTGGAAAATACAAACAAATTATTAGAAAATCAAATACGAAATATTTTAAAATTCCCCACTGGGATCCAATGTGTAGTGCCTCTGACTCCCATTTTTATCAATTTAATAATTGAACTTAAAATATATTATTAAATTAATTAAATTAAAATCAAATAATAATCATTGCTTAAATAATCCTCACTTTTTTTCCAAAATCAAATTCAATATAAAAAAGCAATGAAACATTCAACTTCCCAATCAATAAATCACGTCAGAACTAATAAAGCAAATATTCCAGACATTCAAGAAACTGAAGATTTCGTTTTATTAGCTATGATCTTTCTGATGATGGTCAAGATCTTCAACAATCTACATACAATCTCCAGATCAAGTGTCTGTGATTTCGTTGGTACATTGACTATTCGAGCAAATATATCAATTATTTATTCCAATGTTCTTTTGAATAAAATCTTTATTCGAATTAGTTGTATGTTTTTAAATTGTATTGAAAATTCATTTAAAATTCAAATGAATCTGCGATTAGGAAATTAATCAAATATTACAACAAATTTCATTTTAAAGAGTCAGCCATCCGAAAACTATTTGATTTAATTTAAATATAATACAAGTATTTTCATCAGTCATATTATCCCATTGTCACGATACAAACTATAAGGAAACCTGTAAAATACAATCAAAGTATGAGAAAAGCTAAAATAATTCAATTTTTACTGTGCAAAACAAAAGGTAAAAGTGAATAGAACTTACGAAGATGTTAATTCAGGCCTTACTATTGACAATAAATATTATAAACAGCCTTTTCTAGTAAAATTAAGTTTTAAGGATTAAATAAATATTAAAAACACTATATAAAACAGTTTACTAAAATTACAAATATTATATGATTATCAGATGAATGTATTTTGATGAAACATTTTACATACAAATTATTGTAAATGTCAGCTAGCATCAAGAATTTTACTGAGAATACCATAGTCATAATAAAGATAAACCAAAACAATGCATTTATTACATTTTTAATAATA
>CAUHTR010007852.1:0-37676 GCA_959609185.1 Schmidtea polychroa
AAATCGCTGCTTGGCTCAATATGAAGAAGTTTACAAAGATCTTACAAAAAATTCGAAGCAATTGTTAATAACCGATTTTATTACCACCTCTCAGAATGTAAATATTTCTGCTTCAAACATCGAATCGGCACAAATAACTTCGAGTGATGAAAATGAATTCCAACCTTCGATTCCGAAAAAAAGAATGAGAGTAATTTCTGATAGTGATGAAGGATAATAAAACACCATTGGTTTTATTTTTTGTTCTTCTGTTTAATGTATTGTAATTAAATAAAAAAACAGTGTTTCCGTAATATATTACATATTTTAACCTGTCAATGCATTTTATTTTTATTTCTGTGTACACCTAAAAATATTGAAAAAAATCACAACTGTTAAATAGCAAAATTATGCATTTTCGGCAAGCTTTTCGATTTACACGGTTTTGACTTGAAAATTTTTAATTTTCGATTTACACGTTTTTCTCAGGAACGTATCTACCGTGTAAATCGGGGGATAGGTGTATATCATTTGATAAGTTATGAAAAACAAGTGCGATAGAACGTATCTAATGTTTATTCTAGGATTTCATAAAGGTGTTTTAAAAATTTTGTTACAATATTTAGATTAAAAGTGATATTGGTTATTGAAACCATAAATATTTAGTTTATCTTGGTTCGTATTGTTATATCTTTTGAAACTTTTAAAAAATGTGGATTTATTATTTACAAATAGATAAAGCTTCGAAAGTAAGCAGCATCTAATTTTGAAATCTAAAAACTAGAAAGAAAAGAATCCATAACAAACTCAGATAATGTGGAGTCCTACCTCAGTCAATAACAAAGGCATATATACCCAAACAAAAAATAAAAACAAACACAAATCTACAAAACTACTCTCTTACCAAAAATATCAACTTCAGAAAACTACAAAAACCGACCAAGTCTAAAATTAAAAAATCTAAAAGGCAACAGAAAAATCCAATACATGCAATACCAAGAAACAAAAGAAAAGCTCAAAACTGAAGCAAACCAACAAGAATCTCTAAGAAAACATTCGAGAATGAAAATAGCCTAGAAAGACTCAAAAGAATGAGCTATCAAGAGAAATAAATTAATCAAACTGAACAAGAATCTAAACCAACATCAAACAAAGAAAAACCCAGTGATAATTCATAGCAAATTAGAAGGACCCAAAAATAATAAACAATCATATCTGAGATAAAAAGAAGACAGAACCCTACGGAATCAAATTTGAAGAACATTCGGATTGAGAAAAGCTAAGGTCCCACAAATAATGACTTAAAGTTTCATGCAGAGGCGTAACTAGTGAATGGCAGGCATGACACGTGCCATGGGCGCCAACTGAAGGGGGCGCGAAAAAGCGCCTAACGTATAAATACGCAAATGAAAATAAAAGAATGTTTAAATAGATATAAATATGTGTATTAAAAAACTGTGTAGGAAAAATCACGTATTCATTTTTCGTTTGTTTGTCCATTTTCTCTATGCCTCTCTAGCTCTTTTTCTTTCTAAAAATGTGATTTTGTATTTGAAAAAAAGAAATGCAGAATAGTAGCGTGTGATGTGTTCTGTGCTAAAGCCGTTCGGAATACTGGGAATCCCCGTCACGTAGCACATGCATCGGTATTCTAACGTCTGTTGCTCAATTCAAAATTCGTTCGCATTTGATTTTCGTTTACACATAGTCGATAGTCAAATCGATCCTGAATGATATCTAAATTACGTTTTAAACGACAAATTTGTTGAATGTCAAGGTGGCCAGTGTTTTTTTATAAATCTGAGAGATATTAAGGTAAATATATATTTTTATATTTTTAAAGTAGTTCAAATGGATTTTAAATTTAAATTCTATTCTACTAAGAGGGAACATTAATAAAAATGTTAATTTCTTTATTGTGAGGATATTAAAATGAAATTTGTAAATGATGTACTTCTTGAAGAATATCATACATCGGTCTTCTTAAGTTAAGTGAAGAATCGGGAAATCCAATTGTAACTGATGCGTTGAGAATAGAAATAATAAATCTTGGTTCTAAGTATTTTGAAAACAGCGAGAGTCCTTTTTTGCCTAGTAAAAATCGTTCTATGGTTACCAAAAATAGGAAATGGTCTTGGTGAGCAAATGATGCGCTCATGGTTAGATTATTTACCTTCCAAAAAGTCTGCCTTTTGTATTTGCCGTTTTCTTTTTTCCCGGTTCGATAACCAATCTAGTTTGGAGCAAGAAAGCGGATTTAAGCAATGGCAAGCACTTGAGAGAATGAGTGTTCATGAAAATTCCAAAAATCATCGACAATGCTATACTCAATGGAAAGAAAGGGAAAGAAATTTATTTAACAACAGATGCATAATTGATGCAGAACTTAAAGAGCAAATTCAAAGAGAAAGTCAGAAGTGGTATGATATTTTGAAAAAACTTTCACACTGCATCAAATACCTTGCGATACAAAACCTGGCTTTGCAAGGCCACAGAGAGTCACTTCAGTCAGATTCCAATACAGGAAATTTACTTGGTTTGTTGAAACTAATTTCTAATTTTGACCCTGTCGTAAAAGAAAACATAAGATTTGCGGAGAGCCATCCTGGATCCACTTCATATCTTTCACCGAAAATACAGAACGAGTTTATTCACATCATGGCATCTACTCTTCGTGATAGTTTGCTAGAAAGAATACATAAACAAAGTATTATGGACTAATGTTTGACTCGACTCCTGATCAAGCTCATCGTGAACAAATGTCTGAAGTAGTAAGATATGTTGATATAAATTTTGAGAAAAAAGTGTTCAGATTAAAGAATCATTTCTCGATTTTATACCAATAAACGATAAGGACGCTGCAAGCTTGGTTCATGAAATATTGAAGCAGTTACAGAAAGACAATGTGAATTTACAAGATTGTAGGTTACAGTGCGATGATAATGCTGCTGTTATGGCTGGACACAAGACTTGTGTTCATCAAAGAATAAAAACAACATGGCAATTTTTGTGAATTGTGATATCATTCTCTCAATGTGGTTGGCGTCAAGGCAGTCAAAGAAGTAGTAATAATGGTAACTTTTTCGGAACCATCAATGCACTTTATGTTTTCTTCTCTCGTTCAACCCAAAGTCTGACTCCTATACCAGGTGGAGCGCAAAAACGGAATCTGTAAAACCTGTTAACAAATATCTCGAGCAAATAGTGGAAGTTCTCCAGAACATAATGGACGATGAAAGCGCGACTAGTGAAACTAAAAACGACGCAAAGCAACTCTATAATCGAATATTAACATATGACTTTCTAACGTTGCTAGGGTTTTGGAACAAGTTATTAATTGTATCGACCACGTTCAAAAAACGTTGCGGGACCCTAAAACGAACTTTCATGAAGCAGCTTTTGATTTAAAAGTCCTCCAAAATTATTTGCATGATGAAATAGAAGTGTTAGTTAGTGACTCACTGAAAGAAGGAATTCGAATTTGCAATGAATGGGACATTGAATTTGAAAAACGACACAGAAGAAAGAAAATAATGGATGGCGAAACATCGAGAGATGCTGGTTTATGAGCTAAAGAAGAAATGGAAAGAGTTATGAAAGTGACTGTCGACCGTCATTTCAATGAATTAAAAAGTAGAAGGCTCGTTTACAAGAAATTGATGAAAAATTTGGATTTCTTCTTGATAAGGAAGGGTTGTATTTTAAAGCCGAAACAAGCTACTTGAAAGAGCGTTGTGAAAAATTTGGTTAAGCCTAGAGTTATAATGTGGATCGGCAAAAATTATATGAAGATAAAATATCAAGCCACGAACAATTACTTAATTTTATAGTTCAGTATGGAGATGAAACCGTTTTTCCCAATATGCGTATAGCATTGTAAATATTACTGACAATCGTGGTTTCAGTTGCCAGCTGCGAAAGATCATTTAGCAAATTAAAATTGATACTTTCATAATTGAGAGTCTCGATGGGCCAAAGTCGATTATGTGATCTTGCTTTACTTAGCATAGAACGAGAAATGACAGAGGAAATTGACTTTGATAATACAATTAAACAATTCGCGTCAGCTAAAGCAAGAAAGATAACTTTGTAATAAAGTGTTAATAGATTTAACTTGTGTGCTTTTTTTACCCAATTCTAAAGTAGTTTTTTTAGAAAATAAAACGTAAGTAACCTATCGTTGGAGAGGGGCGCAAGATCGGTGTTTGCCATAGGCGCCATTTACCTTAGGTACGCCACTGGTTTCATGATGTTATAAAATTTATTGTAAAGTTTTTTGTTGTATTTATTAGTTTTACCCTAAAAGCCAATAAATTTTTATATTATGATCTGAGGTAATAAAATATATATTTTAGAAAATTTGTAATCATGTTAGGGATAGATCGAAAATATATTCGAAATACTATTAATGATGCTTATGCTAACAGAAGGGTTTCTTCAGCTATTTGTTTATTTAAGTTTCTCTTTCGTAAATTAGTTTTATTTGATTAATGATAATGAGATTATAATTAATTTTTCTTAAAAAATGATATTATTCTCGCACAACAGAAAGAATCTATACCCGGGTGTAGTCGGCTTTACCCCTAGTGGCCTGGAGAAAGAAGTACGAGTAAGGTCAGTCAGCAAAACTCGAAGCGTCATTTCCGACAAAATCTCAACTTGTGTCAGATGGAACGAAACCGGAATGTAAATACTGCAAGAAATCGGAAAACATGTTATTGAGTAAACAGAGGAGAATGGTGAATAAGAATAATTATTTTGTCTGCGAATAAATGTATTGTCAACAATATTCAGAACAATATTCGTAAATAACTGGACGAGATCGCGGGAGACGAGGTTTCGAGGATTGGCTGCGGATTGAAAGAATGATTGTTCTACTTGTTTAGTTGAATAATTTAAATGAATAACTTTATTACTATTTCTGACAAAATTTTTAGATATCTCTTTCTCAAATCTTGATAAATGATTTTTATAATATAAAAAGCTTTAGAAAATCAAGCGGTGAATGAAATGCCGAGCGACGAGGAGCTATTAGACGCAGCAAATGTCCTAAAACTTAAACAACAATATGGTGAGCTCCCTGAGGTAATGTAATTGGCTTTGATAAATGAGACATTGTAGTAAACTTAAGTAATAAGAGTACAAGGCCCGCTAACTCACATACCCACTCCCCACTGAGGATTTTTTTTCTAAAATTCCTAGTAAAATTCCTACTAATTGGTGGATTGAACTTCTTGCGTATAAACTCTAATTTAAAATATCTAATGAAATGAATCTTAAGGTGGGTGACAATAAGATCATGCAAACAAAGATTCGATAAATGGAATTAAATTAAATAATAAGGTAAGATAAACTACGTTTAAATAACTATAATAAACCTTAAATGCGTAAATGGACGCAATAAATACATTAACTCACCTATAATGTATATATATGAATAAGGTGTGATTAACAGAAACCCAGATAGACTAAAGATCGATAATCAATGTGCGAACTGGCTGAAAAAATAGACCCACGTTGTGGTACACTGGGATAACCGCCAACTATTTAAGATACGATAAGCGAATGATAATTGAATTGTTTCTAGTCAATGAATGTCGAACAACAATCGTCAATATGCCAACTCCGAGGCTGACCCATCTTCTGTGGGTCGTTACCGAGCAGCTCAACTCGAGTGGAAGAAGCTCAAACCCCAGCGGGGCACACCCCGAAGCGCTCAAGCACGGTTCTTCAGTGCGAATGGATATGGCACAAGATCCGAACTTGGAACGACGGATTTCGGATTGAGCCGAGTGGGTGTTCCCGAACAATTATGTCGTTCAGATCAGTTGGGGTAGACAGATGCCCATGATCCTGCTCAAACGGGAACCGGTTTAAACCCAGCACAAATAGCCCGAATGCAAGCCGTAACTGATATCAAGCATGCTATTACGCCAGGTGGAATTGGACATCAAAGCCGGTATTATCGGAAATACGGATGGTGAACATCTGTTCCAACCAAATCCGGAGTGAAAGAATTTATAGCATTCCAACATCGATACATCGAAACGCCCACTTCGGTCGGTCAGAGTCATTAGGAGCCTCCAAAGAAGAGCGAACGACCCCGCAAATAATGTCTTCTATCGGCAGTCCGTGGACCCGCTCGAGTATCTAACAATTATAGTTTATAAAGATATGCTCAGTTCTTGCTGGTACTCATCCACTTCTAACGTTGATGACTCAACGAGTATCAAGCGGTATAGCATCATTGTATCCCATGTTACACTGGAAACAACACGAAAGGAGAAAATGTGGTCTACCTTTAACAAACCAGCACTCTCCAGTCTGTGCCAGTTGTTCGATGTTGATTTCAGCCTAGTCAAACTCAGTGCAGGTTCCGTAAACAAGTATCTAGTCGTAGATCTATGAGTGATGAATCCATAGACCAAACAAGTGCTACAAATATCTCGATCAGAACGAAACACGAGGAAGCAGGCAAAGCTATCACTCTCAGCTTCCTTTGTAATTCGATAAAAGGTACTAATGAGATAGTAGGAAAAGAAATATTCTGAATTTTTCAAAAAGGGTTACGGTAAAATCACTATATTAGGAATTCTTTGTCGATAATAATTTAGTATGCCAATTCTTAACTTGTAGTCTGAAGAATACAGAAATTTACTTCAATAAACCAAATTACATAGTTTAGGTATTATAAAAAATAATATGGAAAGATTTCAATTACAATGCAATAATTTGGAAAAGATCCCAGGCAACTAATCCTTCCCAAATAAAAACTAAAAAATACCTTATTATATATAAATTAACAGTAAAGATAGATTTCCATAAAATTCAAACATTATTACAAAGCTAAGAACTTTAAATACCTTTATTTATTTAGCGTTATACTTTGTTTGATATACAATAAAACAAAAATCAAATGTTTATTTAACATTATTACTACGTGGTGTTCCAATACCAAACTTAGATTTCAGATTGTTCAGTTCTTCATTTTTAGCCGTATAATCAACTTTCTTGAATACCTTGTTTGGTTGGTAATAAGATATGCAAATATACCTGTTACAGACATTGAAACCAGTCAAATGCTCACATGCATTTTGAGCATCATATATATCTTCATATACAACAAATGCTTTTCCTTTATTTTCTTGTGTGTTCCCAACTCTTATCTGGCGAATAGTTCCATATTTTCCAAATATGTCGTACATTTCATCATCTCTGAGTTCATATGGAAGATTACTGACCATTAAAATTCTACTAACATTTGGTGGTAATTTAGTAATTCTTTTGTTACTAAAAGCCATATTTGAACAAAAAATGATTATTTAAACAACTTATATAAATTTAAAATAAATTATTATAAATAAATACAAATTCCACTATCATATATTTTAATAAACTAATCATAATTTTTTAGTATAAAGATTTAATTCCAATCCAATAACCTACATATTTTATTTCAACTTTCATCATTTTTAATTTTAATTAATGTCACTGATTTCACTCACAATTTTTGATGGGAGAGTAAATATTAAAAATAAGTAGCTTTAAAATTATAAGCAATTGAAATATTTTTCAAATAGATCTTCCAATTTCTCTTAATTTGCTATGACATTCTATACTAGATAATCATTTCCACGTTGATATGTAATTAACAAAATTTTAGTTCATTTACCTTGTTCTTACTTATTCATGGTTGCCGTCAGCTTTTATCTGTGTGTTGGGTTTGTGGGTAACTTGACCTACTAAGCTCCTATTGGAACTCATTATAACATTGGAAAGATCACCTGTCATTCTTTTAACAGGAAACTTGGTAAATGTCATATTGTTGCATTGTTTATCAATATTTTTATCCCCCCTTTTTTAGTACTTTTGTTGGGCGCCTAGCGGTGTATCACAATGATGGATGTTAGGGGGAATTGTAACTGCTCAGAAAGACTCCTTCCTAAACGCACATTATGATTGTTATCTTACTATCAACTATGTACCCATGACACTAGTCATGTTGGTGTTGTACACATTGGCTGAAATTCATGAGCAGGTGAGCCCCTGTGTTAGGACTACTCCTCATGACATTCACCCTTCGGGTCCTGGAATGCCTATAGAAGGACTTACATCTGTATAATTTTCATATGCTGACATGCCGACAAACCTCTGGTTCAGTTGAGGTTATCTCTAACTACTCTGCCTTTCTTTTCTACTTCACCGTTAGACCAAATATTTCACAATTTCTTGAAACCAATAAGACGTGGAAAACGACATCGATTTATATTGAAATCACAACATGCGACACGTTTAAAGGCCTCAAATCATTAAATAAAGATTTATGAGAAGTGAACATGAGAGATGTCAGGACCACAAACGTAATACACTAACCTGGATCAGGTATGTAGATGACTAGCAACGCTCGGAATGTTTCATGGCTTCTTCGGCTTCACTCAAGAGGGTGGAAATGTCGATTTTTAGCTGCGGATCGAGAATAAGCGGCGTACTAGATGCGGGTACGACTCTATACTGAGGAGTTTCGGGATCTAATTGGATGAGTGCTGTCTCAGCTCTTACTGTAGCAGGAACTGCCAACAATGTTGCTTCGAGGACGGCTAATTCGTCGCGTCTTTTCTTTGAGCGCTCTGCACAAGTGAGACGCTTTCGCTTCCTGGAATTTGGTGGGTTCAAAGTTGTCAACGGTACTACCGGAGCGGGTGGAGAAGAAATTACACTCGCTGACTGGGCCGAGAGCACGCTGATTCCAAAGAAGACAACATCTGGAATAGGAGAAGAGGACACTTCGGGTCCGTGGTTGAGACATGTTGTCGTAGAATGTATACGAGCTTCGTCGGTCTAATGATGAACCGGAAAACGTTATCTTTGTCTATGACGGGAAAATCGGTGCCCCGTTTTTTAATTCTGCTTCAGAATAAATACGGTGGAGGGTCTCTGACTGAACTTTAATGGTGAGACGTTGGCAACGACTTTCTTCTAGCAAACTGTCTCGACAGTGCTCCAGGCGTAATAGCTTCCAGTTAGTTTCCTTCATCAGTGGTGGGTAGAACCACATTCATCCTAG
Source organism: Schmidtea polychroa (assembly GCA_959609185.1). Taxonomy (NCBI): domain Eukaryota; kingdom Metazoa; phylum Platyhelminthes; order Tricladida; family Dugesiidae; genus Schmidtea; species Schmidtea polychroa. The sequence continues at coordinate 9,044 of CAUHTR010007852.1, forward strand.
TAGATCAATACTTTTCTTAAGTCCCCCAATATCAACGTTCAGCTGGCATATAGTTGCATTTTTATCCGCCCAAGAAAAGTACGCTACCTCTCCACTAGACTTGCCTTATCTGGAGTAACACATTTATTGTTTGTTTGTAGGATGACACTCAGGAAAATCAACTTCGTGTAACACTCTGAATTCTAGCTGTTTCTGTTTATAAAGTTTTGCATTGATGTGCTGAAGCTGGAGTCCTAACATGACATTGGTTTGGTACAATCTGTATGTCAATTCGAAACTGCTTGGACCATTCTAACTACTATTCCTTCAAAGTTTCAATCTCAACCAATCCTATCGCATACATAATCACAACCGTGATGTGCCAAACTGCCAAGACATCTGCAGGCCATCAGCAAGAGTTCCAATGGTGCATAATCATCCATACAACCTGGTCTCATTGCGTATAATTATGATAATGAAAATAATAAAAATTTTATGAATAAATGTCACAACAATGATCTTAGCTATTGACTTTCAATGTTTTTACCATGAACATAAAGTATTCTCTGACTTATCTCAAAAATTTTCGCTATCGCTCATGAAGAACATTCGTCGTCCAAGACTATCATTCCTCTCCCAATCTGTCATTGTTTTAGACAAGAGCAATCAAAGGTCAAAGAAAACAACCAGCTCAAAGTCCCAGCTGACAAACCAATCAGTGATTTGTGATCTTTTAATCCGGTGTTATACGCAAGTGCATATTCCTCACTCAGTGTTGCAATAAGCATTTTATAGTCACCAAGTAGGGTGTTGAATTGATTATCAGTGTAAAGTGAAAGTTTATTTGTGATTATCAATAAAGATTTCTGTTGTCAAGTGTTATTTGTGGACAGGGCCGTGCCTGACCGGCGTTCATTACGTGCGCCGCACGCAGGCGGCCAAATTAAAAGGCGGCCTGACGACCAGAAAAACAAAAAAATTAAAAAGCAAAATAACAATGTTAATATATAGTCATAGTCATATATAATCGAAGTAAATTGTCAAATAGTTGAGTGTTGTTGTCAATTCGTCAATTGTAATCATTATCATTGCACTCTATGGCGTACTAAATTATTTTTAGCTGCGTCTATCACAGAATATTATTCTGTGCGCTTATTGGCAAGCGTATGCTGGCGCAGTGGCCGCATAGAACTCCGTGATGTAAGAATAAAGAGAGATGAACACTCTTTTTAACCCACGTGAACAGAGTACATCTCTCTTTATTCTAACTGATTTTAACCTTACTGAGTTCTACGGGTTCTACGCGCCAGCATGCACTCACATGCGCTCGGCATTGGCCATATCAGAATCAAGTGCAAAGTGCAAATTCATCTTTCACGTGTGTTCAGTTGCTCTACCTGGCTGTAGGTAAGTTTGGAGCGCGCGCGTGTGTGTATGTGTGTTATAATATGTGATTTACCTGTCTGTCTATAGCACGGCAAGCGTCTCAGCTGCGTGGCAATAAAACCCTATTCAAACTCGGAAAGCGCTTGGGCAGATTCCCTCACCGCCTCACCCAACGCTTTGTTACAAAAGGTTGAAAAAGGTAATGAATTCTATAATAAATTAATTTCAATATAAATCCTTATTGATATTTTTAAACATTTTAGTAAAAGGCCTAAGAATGACTGGAAGAAAAACGAAAAGATTGTCTGGAGCACAGTATAAAAGAAAGCGAGAAGAAAAACAACATGTTGCTAAAAAAATCTTTGGTTCACTAACCAAATATTTGGAAAAACCTCCAGAAATGCAAAATGCTTGCAGTAGACAAGCAAATCCAAGCAGTGAATTTTTTTCCAATGAAAATGAATTATCTGCCGAAAATACAAATGATAATGACAATATTAGTAGTAATGATGAAATAGGAGATATTGCAGTTACAAATATGCAACGGTATTATGACGCCGAGAAAAAACGATAGTGTCAAATTGTCAGGCGCATGATATCTGTGGTACAATTTCTAGCAGGACAGTGTTTAGCTTTTAGAGGTTCTTCCAGCAAATTGTACGAAAAAATAATGGAAATTTTCTGAAAGCAATTGAAATGATAGGAAAATTTGATGATATAATGGCAGACTAAAACACGTACAAGAACCAATCGCTTTAAAGAACCACATGCCACATTACCTGGGAAATCGCTTTCAAAATGAAATAATCTCTATCCTTGCAACCCAAATTCAAAAATATATATTAACATCAACAAAAGAGGCAAAATATTTTTCAGTCATTTTGGACTGTACGCCGGACACTGGACATGTCGAGCAAATTACAATGATTATTAGGTATGTACATATTAAAAATTATGAAGTTGAAGTAAGAGAAAATTTCATTGGCTTTTATCAAACTGAAAAATGTACTGGAGAATCTTTTTACGACTTCTTAATTCAAAAGTTAAACTATCTTGAATTAAATATTAACGATATGAAGGGCCAAGGATACGATAATGGGTCTAATATGTCCGGAAAACATAAAGGATTGGGAAAACGAATTTTGGACAATTATCCACGAGCTCTGTTTATGCCATGCAACGCGCATACATTAAATTTGGCCATTAATGATGCAGCTAAAGTTTCGTTTTCAACGGTGGATTTTTTCAGTAATGTATCTGCAATATACAACTTTTTCAGTGGATCACCATTTAGATGGCAAGTTTTAAAGAAAAATGTAAAATCTTTAACATTGAAACAAGTTAGTGAAACTCGATGGGAAGCAAGAATTAAAGCGATTAGACCACTGCAAAATGAATTAGGTGAAATTTATGACAGCCTTATAGAAATTGCTGAGGAATCTTCAATGTCAACAGTTCGACATGAAGCTGAATCTTATAAATTTAAAAACTTAAATCTTATAAATTTATTTCTTCAATAATAATATGGTACGAAATCTTGGAAAAGGTAGATTTTATTAGCAAAATGATGCAGAAAGTTTCTTGGAATATCAGTTCGTGTGCTGAATCAATTAAGGAAGTTTTGAAATTTTTCAAAAGCATTAGAAATGACGAAAGTTTCGAAAATTATTTGCAGATTTCTAATGAACTTTGTAAAGCACTTGAAACAGAACCGGATTTTCCTGCTGAAATTAGTGTACGTCGCCGACATCACCGAAAACAATTTAGCTATGAAGGAGATGAAGATATTCAATTTACTCCAAAAGAACATTTTCAAATTAATTTTTTCTATGTAATACTAGATACAGCTATTTCATCTCTTACCACCCGTTTTGAAACTTTGTCAAATTTCGAACAATGTTTTGGATTTCTATACAAATTTATTGATATGGAACATGAGGAAATAAAAAAAAGTTGTTTCGAGATCCATAATAAATTTAAAGATGGTGAATCTTGTGATATCAGTGGCGTAGAATTATATCAAGAGTTAATTTCTCTAAAAATTATCATAAAAGACAGAAAGCAGCCAGAAGAACTCATAAAGTTTTTATACAAATACAACTTGGAGACTTCTTTAACAAATGTCGCCACAAGTTTAAAACTTTTACTGACAGTCCCAGTATCTGTTGCATCTGGAGAGCGAAGTTTTTCAAAATTAAAAATAATCAATAACCACCTGAGAACTTCAATGACTCAAGAACGTCTCAGTAATATATCAATTATTGCAATTGAAAGTGAAATTGCTGATTCCTTAAATATTGAAGGGGCGATTGAAGAATTTGCCTCTAAAAATCGCGTAGACTAAATTTTTGATTGTAATATCATAGATTTATAGATGTGCCAAAACATATTAATATTTTATATTCAATGGTAATCATTAGATGTATAAGTATAATAATAAACATTAAAAATGAAAATTTGATTTTTTTCTTTGATTTTGATGTTATCTCAAAGGGTGGCCATGCATACTAGCACGCAGGCGGCCATATACCCAGGCACGGCCCTGGCTATATCCTCTATAGCACTTAAAAACCTCTCGACGAAATCTAAACCTATGAACTGCTGATAAGATTTAGATCCGTCGAAGTTATTAACAAGTAAAAGACCGGCAGATATTGGCATGTGTCGTTGGAAGTGAACATTATCGGAAGGTAAAATAGCCTCAAAATCGGCATAAACTACAAAAAGAGGAGTTACTGTTTTCGACCAGTCAGTAAACTGTAATAATTTATTTTGAGGGAAGGTGTAAAGAGTTGTTCCTAACTGATTTCTTTTACACAATACTTCATGTTTGTCCAGTGCGTGTTTATACCTAAACCCATTCAAATACCGCTGGCACCATAATGAACGTATTTGTGTAGGACAACTAGTGTTGTTGTGGCAATTCATAAACTTATTTAAGTTGCTTATAGCAACGTAATGGAAATTGTTTCCTTTATTTAATAATAATAAATTAATTATAGTTCCATTTAAAACTTTGGAACGATGTATAATATCCAAATGCGGATGTTTTAATACATAATTGTCGGTTAATTGTCTAGTATTGTCATATGTAAAAACATTAATTATTAAACCTGGATTTTTAGCTTCAAATTTCCTAATATCTTTTAGTTTCATTGGTAAATCTGACGAGTCGTATACTAGGTCAGATAAATTATAACTTGATGTCCTATTCCTATATTGTGTAATAACTTCATCATATTTTAAAATAAATTAATGGTTAAATTTTAAATTAAAGTAAATTATGGTCTATATTTTTAAACTTAAATAAATTAAGGATAAATAAGCAAATTAAGGTCTAAAATTTTCAATTAAGTTCTAAAATAAAGTCTAAATTTTTAAACTTAAGTAAATTAAGGATTCAAATTAGTAATTTAAGGACCAAATTAAATTAAATTGAATAGGTGAATTAAGGTTAAGTTTTAAATTAAAGTAATTAAGGTCTAAAATTCTAAATTAAGTATATAAGTTCAAAATTTTAAATTAAAGTAAATTAATGTAAAATTTTAAATTAAATTAATAATTTATTGTCAGATATTATGAATAACTATCATCTGATGAGAAATGAAAATTTAAAATGAAAACTTTTATAAAATATTTTTCTATGACAATTTTATATAAAAATTTTTATGAAATTATGTAAATTAAGGGATACATTTTTAAATTAAAGTAATCAATGGTCTATATTTTAAACTTCTTTATTTGGTAAACAAAGGCTAAATTAAGTAAATAAAGAGTTAAATTAAATTAAATTAATGATAAATAGGTAAATTAAGGCTTAAAATTTTAAACTTGAGTAATCAATGGGGGGGGGGAAACAACGATTCACTGAGTGAATACTTTTGGAGTTGCATGTATTTAAGGTTGAAACTGGTATATAGTTGATTGATTTATGAATGGATAGCGAAAGCCGATTTGATTGAAAATAAGCTAACGGAAAAACTGAACGATGTTAAGAAAAGGTATTTAACTTGTTCAATTTGTAAAGAAAATCAAGTTTCGGTTTTGTTTGTTCCGTGTGGTCACGTAATTGTTTATTCGAAGTGTCACGAGAAGAATTTTCGCAATTGTCAAGCCTTTTCAACACTGATTAATGAATATCATACTATATACATGTACGTTCTTAATATTATATCAAAGTCAAATGAATTATTACCATACATAATGACGGTGCTATGACGGAGAAAATTTTAAAACAACGAATAGTATGATATGTGAAATCAACTTCGTAATTATAATTAAAGTTTAAATATATTGAGAGCGAACAAAACTACCAAATGGTGATATGATGAATGAAATTTCAGGAATGGTATGGTATTTATAATATATAATATTATTTTTAGGTTATTCAGAATGAAATATACCCATGGGTTCATCAAAATGGGAAAAACATCTTCGCAAGAACCATGAAGATGCTCGAAAAGCAGAAGAAACCCTAACCAATATTTAAAGTTGACATTATGTGTTACAGTAGTATTGGTTATTATTGTTTCGTAAATAAATGTTTTAATTCGTTTTTATAAATTTATTGTTTTATTGTAATACTTTTTTGATTAAAACACATTTATTATTAATTCATAATGTTTTATTAATATTATTATTTTGTATAAATTTTTAAAATAGTGTTATTTATTTATATATATATATATATATATATATATATATATATATATATATATATATATATATATATATATATATATATTATATATATATATATACTATATATATATATATATATATATATATATATATATATATATATATATATATATATATATATATATAGAAATTTACAATTCATGAAATATTCATTTTAAATAATAATGATGCTTTTCTTCTGTCCATTCCTTCTCCTCTGATATTACTGCCATAATCATCTTCGACAAAATGAAAAGATAATATTTCTAGTGTCTTTGTTAATTTATACACTTGTATTGCAAATTTATTAGTCATAAAAATTGTATTGTACAAATATTTTTACTTACTTAAGAAATTGCTATATATTTAAAATAACCATGTACTTTTCATTGAATGGCCTAAAACTTTGTTAAATATTTTAAAATAATTAAAATAATAAAATAATGATATAAATAATAATAAAATTTAAAATAATAAAATGATATTATGTCAGTGCATGATAAACTAATATAATTGTATGATACAAATTTTTATATAGTTGATAGAAATACATAAATAATTTCAATCATTTAGTAAAAATATGAATATTTAAGTAACTGAATTCTTAGGTAATATAGTAAAATCATATTTTGAGTATTTTTAGTTAATTTGTGAATATCGGTATTTTGATGCACCTATATACAACAAATTAATCTATAAAAACATTTGGGTAGCATATTGTAAGTTCTCATACACCAATATCTCACTTTGCGTCGTGGTTACGTTCCGAAAAAAACACGAAACAAATTGAAACGACGGAAAGTGAATTATGATTTTCTCTTGAATTGTTACTAACTATTGTGAAAAAAAATTAAAGACTCAAACCCAAAACAAAGCAACATCGAAAAAATGCAAAACGAAACGACACAAAGCGAGGTATTGGTATATATAGCCAGAGTTTATCCGACAAGATATTTTGCCCCCCAACCCCCTATGGGTACTGCTCAAACACAACATGTCTCAAGGGTATCTTAATTAGCAAATAAAAGCACGTATATTAGTTAGAAATATATGGTAACAATTCTTAGGGAATTTAGTGAGATATATATGCTCATATATATCTTTATTAGAAATTCATGAATAATTAGGATATTTTAAATGTAACTTTCACCGAATTCTTTAGTATATTTCGAGCGACTAATTTATTGGTTACCTTAGTCATTTTTAGTCATTTAAAATAATATTTAGTATTTTATAGGTAATTTATTCATCTAATGTTTATTACAATAATTTCATTGATAATTTATATAACTTCGTGAGAAATATGTGGTCATTAATAACAACATATATTCATTGATAATTTTGGTAGAAATTATCATTTGGAGTAAATTTGTTCGAGGCAAAATATTTAAAGGAATCATAATAGAAATATGGTTATTATTTAACCAATTAAGGTGCTTATTAGTTAGAAATATATATTATAGGATAACAATTCTTTTCTAATTTAGTGAGATGATCATTGGGCGTAATATATCTTTGCGAGAAATATATCGCCATCTAGGTTTGAAATATAGATGTTTGAATAACCAAAACATGGATATTTTGTGTGAATAATTTATGAATATTGGTTAATTTTGTCATTTTTTAGTCATTTAAAATAATATTTGGCAAATCTTAGGTAATTTAGCAAAATATCATTGAAAGATTTATCCATCTGATAATATATTCCTTCAAATGACAATATTTTAACTGATATTCAACCGATTTAATTTCTAGAAATCTAATTAAAATCATAAATTTTCTTCTGTTAGAGGATGGACGAACACTAAAGATTCTGAAAATTAAATATTACAAGGTGGGAGCAGATAAATACAGAATAAACATACATATAGACAATAATCAATAATATCTATGTGATGAAAGGAATAAACATTACTATATTGACTTGTGATAATAACTTATTTTTAAAAATTTGATGTGATCTGTTAATTTATCTATTTATGCAATTATATTGATTTATTGGTTCTTGGTGACATTATAATAAAATAAACCTAATACGAATAACTTGTTTGTTGATAAATCTTGTTGATTAATCTTGTTTGTTGATAATATTATAACTGTCTATTTTTATTGTCTGATAATTTTATTATTATCATTATTGTTGTTATTATTGTTATTATTATTATATTATTATTATTATTATTATTATTATTATTATTATTATTATTATTATTATTATTATTATTATTATTATTATTATTATTATTATTATTATTTAAAACAATAAAATGATAATTTAAGCCTTTTGCTGCAAATAGTGTATTTAATGAAAGAATTTTCGACTATACGATAGTCCTTGCCAAGGACTATCGTATAGTCGAAAATTCTTTCATTAAATACATTATTTGCAGCAAAAGGCTTAAATTATCATTTTATTGTTTTAAATAATAAATGCTGCTACCAAGCAATCATCATTTATTATTATTATTATTATTATTATTATTATTATTATTATTACTATTTAAAACAATAAAATGAAAATTTAAGCCTTTTGCTGCAAATAATGTATTTAATGAAAATATTTTCGACTATAAGATAGTCCTTGTCAAAGCTTGTACTGTTTATTTTAATAATAATAATTATAATAATAGTAATATTAATTCAACAATCAAATACCATCGACAACCAAGTACTTACAATTAGATACTCACAACTAGATACCAAGTACAATTAAATACTAAATATTCTTCAACACATACACTATCTTCTTGTCAACATCTACAATTAAACTCAATCAACCAAGTACTAACAACTATTTAGCAACAACTAAGTACTAAACACTATCAACAAAGTACTAACAAATAGATCTTTCAACCACATACCTACACATAAAATAATAACAATAAAAGACTTAATAAAATTTATTCATCATGTATTTACCTATAATAAGCTCTTCTTAATTCAACAAGTAAAATATTTCTTATAATCTTGTCAAAATCTAAAAGGTCAACCAGATACTAACAACTATGTACTTCTAACAAACAGCGAAACCACTAGATACCAAGTACCAACTACCAGCTACTAAGCATTTTTAAGTATCAAATATTGTTTTTACATTAATTTCTTTTTTGTTTCTGATTTATCGAATAATCACCTTTAGATACAATTCTTATCCTATGGATAAGATAGTATTTTCTGCTGTTGTCTTTTTTCGGCGATTTATTCTTTGTTTTATTGCTTTTCATAATGTGTTTTGTGTGCAAACTTCTTGCTTTATCTAATTTTTATTATTTTTACTTTTGTTGTTTTTATTTGTTTTATTTAATGTTTCATAATAATTTAAGTATTCTCTGTGCGGTTTACATGTTATGTGGGTCGTCTCAGTTGACCATTTACTTAGTTAAAAAACTAAAAAAAATCGAAAAAGGTTATTTGGATCTTAGCCCAACACGATAGTGAGGATTTTGCAGCGAGTTTTGACGGTGACAACAGCTGGGTTCACTATAAGGCACAACGCAATTTGGTTTATCATTCCTAGTTAAATCACTCTGTAAAATTATATATACATATTTTTTATTTCGTCTTTTCTATAACTCCAACAAACAATTGGGTGAATTTGGAAAATAACTGTTTCCCACAAAATGCTGATAAATTCAAAAAACAATTTCAGTTTATACATGAAATTTACCAATTTTATTCTAATGATACTTATTAAAATTAATATAAAGCCCTTTTAAAAATGTTGACCACCAATAAGGGCCCACCGTGACTTTCACCACATCATATTGACGGTCAAAGTGTTAATATACCTCATAAACTTTACACCTTGAATGTTTAAATTAAACAATATACCGCATATACTCGCGTATAAGTCGAGAAATTTAAGTCAAATTTTCAAGTCAAAATAGCCACTTCGACTTATACGCGGGTCAAAAAAAGTACAAATTAATTCTTAACGAAATTATTAAAATGGTTATAATTTGTAGTGTTAATTTAATTATACAGTATTGCATTTATTTGAATATACTTACCGTAAATACTCGCGTATTTATATTTTATAATTTATATTTTTTAATAAAATTTTTCAATGTTTCTGTTTAATTTTCCACTTCGACTTATACGCGAGTATTTACGGTACTAAGTGAGCATAAAAAATAATTTTGGGTACTTCCATGTTATCTTACCCCCAAAAATTAAATTATAAAATACAATTAAAATAACAATATAAAAAATGAGAGAATACATTATTGATGACGTTACTGAACATTATTGATCATGAATTTATTAAGGCTATCTGTGATTTATGTGAGTTTATGTGGCGCAAACGTATTCTAAGCAACAGTGCCGATGTGTTCGACACTATTCTCAACGACATTGTGGTTTTCTGGCCACCTGGATGACCATTTACAAACTCTTTACAAACATTTGCTGAGTTTGTAACTGTGATTTAGAAAATAAATATAATAATTATATGTGTTCTTTTTTAATTTAATTTTTGGGGGTAAGATAACACGGAAGTACCTAATTTTGAATAAACAATAAATATTTCATTTGTTTATAGTTAAATAATTCATTATACATTTATCAAAGCTGAAGACATCATTATTATACATAAACGTTAGCAAAATGAAAAAATAGAATTTGCGCAATAGACTGAATGCTATTTGTTGGTCTATCCTCTAAAATATAAAAGAAAAATTAAAAGTAAATTTTATTTAATAAAATTAAAAATTGATAATTAATTTTTAAATTTAAACAAACATTTTTTATTAAATTTAATAAATTTTACATTTTTAAGTTCAATTATTTTACATTCAATATCATTTTGCACATTCGTTTTATATTTAATATTTAATCATGAAGTCTAACTATTTTTTAAATTTTGAAAAAATTCTAAGAAAATTTTAATAGAAAAATTAAATCGCATTCTGATGAAAAATTTCGAAGAAATAAATTGTTATTCTTATCAAATTCTTAATCTTATCCTGACAAATATTGAAATAAATTTTTTTATTACTCAAATAAAATAAGTAGAATTAAAAATTTCATATCGGAACATAGTTTGCGTACCACTGCTCTAGAGAAGCTGGAAGTCTTCACAAACCATATTTTTTACTTGTGTACACGTACCTACTTAGAATTAATTTAGACATCTTATTACCGTATTCATTCTTTAATCCTAACCCGAGCTGGAATTTCCAAAGATAGCAAACCAATAATTACCTTTTTTAAGATAACATATTGAATTCAGCAAGTGATAATGATACAAATAACGGTATACTCGTTAATTTAAAGATTGCATTAACTGATATTAACTCTTTCATTTCGTAATTTTTTCATAAAATTTGGTCACAAAATGTTTTATTTCTTTTTTGGTCCTAGTCAGAAGTTCAGAATTTACATAAATTTATCAACGAGTAGCAAGGACGCGGAAATCGTAGGATGCTTAAAATTCTACCCGTAAGTGTTGTATCTGAAAATTGCCGGGTACCTTGTCAGAGGGTTAATGAAACAAGCTCAATTTAACTAATTCTTCATCTTCTTGACATTTTCAGGCATTTAAATATTTTCTAATCAAGTCTTTGTGAAACCCATCAAAAACATAATTTGAAATTTTTAATTAAATTGAAAATTTACAAATCGATATCTGTTTAAATAATTTTTTTTCAACAGGTAAATTATAATATAAATCTGTAGTAAAAGTTTTATATTATAATTTATTTGTTTAACATTTAATTAATGCCGTTACCAAGAAATCATCATTTTATAATATCGTTTTTGATAGCTGCTTTTGAGTGTGGAATGAAATGCAATAATATAATTTCCAAGTTGAAATATAAAAATATTCAACATATTATTTTAAAACGTTTTCTTTGATAATTATTTTAAGTTGTATTTGTATTTCTCATTTATAAAAACAAAAAAGAAAATACATGATATTTCAATAACTTTCAAAAGTATTTATGGAGAACTGAGAAATCGGTCAGAATTTATTCACATTTTATATGAATAGCGTTTATTTTCTAAATTCGGTTCCATTTTGGTGGGTTGACATGAATAATTTTAATTAATTCACACAGCGCCGCATCAAAGGTGATAATATTATCCTGGAATGACACCTATTGTTGAACAATTTTGTTATTGTTGAGAATTTTATTGCTTTATATATTTTTTATTGTTACCCAAATAAAGGTTGATTTAAATTCAACCTTATTTAAATATTTTGACTTTTATCATTTTTTTACTTTTGTATGTTTATATTAAGAGGTTTTATTAGAATACAATCGGCCAGTTGTCATTAACCTTAACATCGTAACAGCTGACATTTTTTACTTGGAAGTGGTAAAAGTCAATGAAATAGTTAAATAAAATTCATAAATATTCGTACTACAACTATGGTTGCCAACTCCCACAACCTCGAACCCGGGAGATTAAAAAATTGCGAACAGTGTAACGATTAAGAAATAATATAACAGGTGTTTTTTCACTTTTTTGGTTTAAACATGTTAGTGATTTTAACTATATGATGACTAATACCATAAATATTTAACAAAACAATTATTTTTACATATTACATTTAACATTTTTTACATTTTAAAAGTGAAAAAAACATGACATTGACAGACTAATAACGTGGGTAAAAAGAAAAGCATAAAATCGCTCGCCGCGAACAACAACTTAAACTTCCGGTGACTGTGAGCAAATATATAAATCTTGACTATCATTATTTTAGAAAAATCAAATAAAAGTTAAAACTTCTTAAACTGCACTTTTTTCTTGAAAAATTGTAAAATATTGTAAAAACGGAAAGACGGGAGATTTCCATCTCCCGGGTCCTAGTTAACTGGGAGATGGGAAACGAAAGCTGATTCCGGGAGACTCCCAGCAAAAACGGGAGAGTTGGCAAACCTAACTACATTCATTATTATTATTGCATTTGAGTTATCATCCGATTTTTCTTCATTTATATAGCCAATGTAAATGTGATATTGTTCTGTTAAATATATTATTTACGTGAAGGAGTGTTGGGCCCCGTCAAACTATCTTTAAACATTTGTTTTGGGACATCCGAGGTGTTTCTAGGGTGTTTGAGTGAGTAACAATAGAATAGAAACTTTATTTTACAATATAAATCAATAGCCACTGTTAACAAACCACAAGGAAAAAATGCATTAAATTTACCTGATTATTTTCTTATTTTTAACATTTAATTCTTTTTGCCAAATTTAGTATTTTTTAATTTTTTATCAATTTAATTTTTTGATTTCCGATTTTATAGTAAAACATTTACTATAGAGATTTGGTTTTGTTCCCTTTGAGCGAAAGGGACAGTAAAGATAACACTTAACAAGAAAATGACATCCTATATATTGTCATGAAACCATACACTTTATTTTCCAATTGGTTTCGACTTGTCTTTTCTCTCTATCGTTTTTCTTGATAAATTCATGAATGAAATTCATAAAATTTCATAAATTCATCATGAAATAAGATTATCAGATTATATGATTTATTAGTATGATATCATTTAGTGACAAGAACTCGATAAATACTGTTATTATAACTCAATTTCAAAAAAATAATTAAAAATTTATTTATTTAAAGGTAATAAATTATGAAAAGTAACATTTTAAAAAATAATTTCAAAATCACTCGCTTAGAATTATGAATTACAAATTTTTTCAAATGTTTGTCAAATATAGCATTAATACTTAAATAAATAAATATTTTTAATTTTATAATAAAATATTATTAATATTATAATTAAGTTATTATCCATCATAAAAATAATATAAAATAATAATAATAATAATAATAATAATAATAATAATAATAATAATAATAATAATAATAATAATAATAATAATAATAATAATAATAATAATAATAATAATAATAATAATAATAATAATAATAGTAATAATAATTCACAAAATTAACAACCAACTTACAACTCATCGATGTCAATAAGACCGTGCCCAACTTTCCTATTGCTATTTCGGATCATTTGCAACAACTGATTTTCTGCTAGAAATCGTTTTCTTTTATAAAATATATAATTTTAAAATATAAAAAATAAATTTTATATAAACTTTGGGTAGAACAATTCTTTATCTATCACATTTTTTCCATCTGAAATATTTTCGCTCCTTACAATTATTATTAAACAACTGATGATTAGAAAATATACAATCTTCATTAAAGTCCTAATAAAAAAAATTTATAATTTTTTCTAAAATAATTTTTTATCAAAAGTTGAAAATATTATCAAAATACCTGTTTATTTAAATCTGAAAAAACTCCTTAAAGAAAAATATCTATTTATATGTCCTAGGTTGGACTGATAGTTCTATAGTTGGGATGACTGTCGACAAATGATAATTGAGTCTATATAGCAGACAAATAATAGTGAGATAAGCTCTAGTTAACGTATCAAATTTGAGATAATTTATTCATATTTCCTAATCTTTCTCAATTCTAAAGTCTCAGTTATTTTTATCATAATTTCGATAAAATGATCTTCACGTGTATTCTATAATCCTTTTTGGTTGCTTTTATTAAATGATTTTATCTCATTTTCGATATTATTCTAGAAACAATGCAATTATCCTCATTAAGGTTCTTATTATTCCCATATGATCATTTTCAAAAAATTGGCTTTGTCTTGACAAAAATTTAAAGGAAATATAATCAGGAGATTTTATTACACACATATATATATATAATATTTAAAGCTATTAAGTTATTTAAAAATTTTGTATTTCTGGCCATAATGTGCATGTGGAGCGCATATTTTCCCTAATGGAAATTTAATGGTGGGACAAAAGATATCGGTTACTACCGGGGAATGTTGAAGCTATATTAAAATGCGTCGTTAATTTTACATTTAATTGTTAGAAAATGCATGAATACATATTAGGAAATACAAATTTGTTAAAGGAGGCAAGATCAAGCCGTAAATATGACTAGGAGTGTTTTAATAATGTATTTCCACGCTTTTGTATTTCCATTTTAGTATTTCCTTTATTTTTGTGTTATTAATTTTAAGTTTATTTTATTTTATTTTTATGTGAGGACTCTAGCACAGAGCGTGTTGATTGACTGACAGAAAGCATGACTCACCCGAGTAATGACTCATATAATATGAGATGAGTTACTGGTCATTTTGATGAGACACATGTGTTTGTGTGACTCATGGTATGATTGACACACGTATTCAGAGAGGTCATGTCAAGTAGAAAGCATGAGTCATATTTTTTTTCGAAATATTTTCTAAATATTAACAAGGACACCGAGGTTATGACTTTTCTGTGCATCATAATCATTGAGCACCGTAATGAGTTCATGGACTGCCGATAGAAACAACTTCAATCAGGTCACTATACTCTAAACTCTAAATATTCAAGCCCGTGGAATTAATATAAATGAAATTATGTCCTATACTAGACTATTGAGTACGAAAATTCTTTTCAATTAATCAAACTACCAAGCACAATGTAAATAAACACATTTTATTTTAACACGTGCAGATCATTAGGTGTGACAAGGATTCTATTTAATCACCGTGTCGAGGATTCGGTTCGAGTGAATTCGGGGGTCCTTGCGTGCATAATTTTGCATGACTTGTTGTGTTTCTTTGTCTGGCTGGAAACGTGAATTAGATTGGTTGCTGAGGCGGCCTACAGCGCTATAGTTCTTTGCCGAGACGTCATTTCATTCAAAATCTGCTTTAACAGTTACTGATCAATAAAAAAAATTTTTTTAGCTCTTAGTGTTATGTATTAACACCTTCTAAATCACAACCGACGTATTCCCGATATTCTATATAAATTAAATTTGTCGATTGACGTTCCGCGATTACTTGAATTACATATCGCCAACATGGCATAAACACTCGTAGACACCGGGGTGTTATGGCATTCCTCCATCCACTCACTATTGTCCACACTGAACACAAGAAATTACGGTTTAACGGTGCAGTTGAACTGCCTCACTTCTCGTAAGTCAAGATATGTTTTTATTTTTTTGATTGCGGCTTCGTGTAGTGGCAGAGGGCCGAAAAATATATTAAAATCTATGATTTGATTGTTTAATTAACGCATAACATAATACATAATTAATAAATCATTACCTTTACAAGAAATATTACTTTTCAAAGTATTACTTGAAAAATTTGGTTTACCCAAAATTTCAGCATTTATTTATGACTGAAATGCGTCGATTTTTATAGTCTGATTTGGTGTGCGAGTATGTGTACGTGCACTGATTCATTAAAACAATTTTGAATTTTTATCTATTTTGATGACGATTTTATATAAATTATGAATTTTTTATTTTCTGATTTCTATATATTTTATTTAATTTGTTAGTGTTACTATTATTTTACTTGTTATAACAAACAAGCTAATTTAATATACGTTAAAATTAAATAATTATATCTCACCTTCAAATCAAGAAAAAATGTGGATACAATCGAAACAAATCTGACGATAAATGATGGTAGAACAACATTCTCACCAATAGCACAAAAAAACATAATCGAAAATAATCTTTATAAATATACAGGTGTGGTTAAATTGTCATCAGCAGACTCCGAACAATTACTGGTATCTTGAATTAGCAATTCGATTCTGCTTTCAGGTAACACATCATAAAGTTTAGCTCCATTAGATCTATTCTTAAATAAATATATTCTTACAAGTATCATTAGTTTCGGTTGTCATATAAATTGGGTGCAGACCATGGTGTTTTGTCAGTGTAGATTCAGACAAATTAATGCCTTAGTGAGCTTCGATTCTGCTTTCAGGAAACATATCATAAAGATCAGCTACATTGGATGCATTCTTATAAGAAATATCATAAAACATGTTGATATTATCATTAGTTTCGGTTGTCATATAAATCTCTTCAGAGAACAACAAAGGTGAGCAAATAAGTGAAATCGTTTTACTTCAATAATCTTTGATCTTTTCCAATCGTTAAAATCTTCATATTACAAATTTCGTTTTGTCATTTCCTTTTCAACAATTACGAACAATTCCAAATCACAAATGTCAAAACTTTTATTTTCAAAAAACAATAATTCTAAAATAATCACCTTTTAAACAACTACTAAACAATCCAATAATTCGAAAAATCAATTCCAACAACTCGAATAACCTGTGCGCACAAACAAAAAATCCAATTTCAGAGAACAAAAACGCACACAGGCGCGTCACTTGAACTCAGGATTGACCAAAGTGTCTAAAAGCGAGTCGAAAAAGAACGATTTAAATGAAATATTACAAGAAGTGGAAGCAATAGTGAGGAATATATTCAAGTCACTAGTCAGAGCCCATCGTAAGACAGAAAACTTCATTACATTTTGTCATTCAAAAGACCGAATTCAGCGATACTGAAAGTCAGTTACGCTGTAGAATCAAATTTAGCACTTAGGAATAACTTAACATTACACGGGATGATTCTAGAAAATATTTTAGATTCTGCAAAGAAGTTAACTGCCAAGGACACACCTAAAACTCCCCCAAATCACGGTCTGAGTGGAAAATGCATAAAAATTCCAAAAAGACTAATATGCTAACATAACATAAAACAATCCAATCAAGGTGATAGAATTGCATCAACCAAATGCCGAGTCTACAAAACCCCACATGAATATTCAATTCACGAACTCTATGTGCGTAAAAATTCGATTACCGACTCCTCACGTGCGTTATAAATATTATTGAATAACTAAAATCCAACACAGAACACTTAATTCAATTTTGATCACAATTACAACCTGTCAATGTATTTGCACCGGTCTTTCGAAATAATCACCTTCGTTGGTAAGATAATTAATAGGTTTCTGTAATTTCACTTGCATTTTATCTTTCATTCCTTATAACTTAAAAAATTGGATTCAACAAAACGAAAATTTAAAGATAAATGCAAAGTTGACATATAGGCTAATGTTATTTAGCTTTAAAATATTCCTTATCTTTTAAGAAAAAACTATATCTCGATTTGTATAAAGATTACAGGTCATAACATTTACTGTTCCCAAATTTCCAATATAATCACTGAGTCTACAACAGAAGCGCCACGGAAAAGCCAAAAACGAGTACAATATCACAACTGCTATATCTATATATAAATCGCCATTCGTATATCTCTTTCACTCTATATTTCGATATCATCACTATCATCATCAGGTTACCTACATCCACGACGGATGAATAACTATACTATATCGATAATATATAAACAAATTATAAAATCTATAAATTTGAAATACATCTCTGTACTCGGGTTCAAGAACACTGTCGACCGAAGGGAGGGTCATAAGGGATCATAATAAAGTCTATATGAGAGAATTAGGAATGTCTGATTTTAAAATCTTATAAAAAACTTGATAATTGTTTTGAGCGTGTGATATGTGAAGCATTATTAATAAAAACTTTTAATCCTAAAATTAATGTGCAGAATGCAGCGAATACGTGCGTGTTGAGTGTTTTTAATTAAGTTTTTGTATGTTGATCTATATTGAATAATAGTTATGTTAAATAATTAAAAAAATATTTTTAAATAATTTTAAAAGTTTAAATATAATTGATTGTTGAAAATTATTTTTAAAAATAATTGTTATTTATAATTTAAAAATTTTGTAGATTTTATAATTTGTTTAAATATTATCAATATATTATAGTTATTCATCCGTCGTGAATGTGGGTAACCTGATGAAGATAGTGATGCTATCGAAATATATAGTGAAAAAGATGTACGAATTTTTATTAATAAAATCTTTACCGTGTTTATTTAAGTATATATATAATATCTTTAAATTGAAAATATTTATGTTCTTTAATGAATTAGGTAACACATTAGTTCTCTTCATCTGCATTGGATATGCCAGCTGCTCCATTCGATCATAAGTTGAATTAGAAATGAAACATCTGCACGCGAACAATAACCATAAAAATAACATTGGACAATTCAAAATTAGTCAAATTTTTTTGCAGTTTAATAAGCCAACACAATTTTTTTATTTCAAAATTAATATTTATAACTATTTATTTATAAGCAAACAAGCAATAATAAATAGCAACTTCTAAACTCAAAATTAAATATTTAATTTTTTACACTTCTATTTCGATTATATTTTGAATTCGCAGTGTTAGGTAACCAATAAAAATATTGGCAACGAACCTTTTGGTTACATGTATAAAATTGACGTCCTTTGTTTTGAGTATCCTTCATAGTAGTATGTCTAACATAATGATAATAAAAATTAATAATTGTCTCATATTATAGGAGGTTATTAATCAAAAAATATATTCGAAATTGAAAAAAATTTAATTCATTCATATTGATGTAAATATCGATTTTACTCCATGGAATGATGCATAATTACCACAGGGTTCCGCGGGATAATGAGATCTGACACTAGATATTGAAAATTTTAAAATTTCTCCTACGGAATTTTTCGAATGTAATTCAAAATTTTAGTCCATTTCTCAAATAAATTGTAACGTACGTTATTAATTTCAGTAAATTTCATATAAAAATCTCGAAAGATTGGCCTTAATAAACTAATTGCTGTTAGAACAATTGAGATTAGGAGATAAATCGGTTTATCGGTAATTAATAGGATTTGTCGATACTAGTTATTTATCAATTAATCTATTTATTACTTAATCTATTTTCAATTCAATAAATTTATCGAAACTGATTAATAAATTTAATACTGAATTAATATTTATTCCTCGTTATTTTATTAAGTTAAGTTATTTTCGAATTTGGTTTTATCCGACTTCATTTCTGTTTGACTTATTCGAAAAGCTTAACATATTCAATAAAAGCCTTCAAGCACCTAATGAGAATACCGTGACAGCAAAAGTAAGACTGCGTTGAGGAAGAAACATGCTTTTTGGAAAAATAAATTGTTGATCAATAACTTTGAACCATTCTCAATGACCGACAAACTCGACAACAAATATTAAATTATTGAGGATATCAAAGGATTATCGACACGAGATGAACCGCTGATTAATTTAAAAGAGGATTCGATATACAAAACTAGGTTTTTCCAAGTTGAGCTTTCTGAATTTGGGATCTCATTGAAAAATCAGTATTAATAATTGAACTTAAAAGCTGTTTGCAACATCATATTAGATTAGGATTCTCAACACTGGCCGAAATTAAATCTAAGAAGCGCCAACGATTACTGATGTTTGACCAAGAAATAAGAGTTTGCTTGTCGCAAATTGAGCCTCGAATTTAAAAAATTTGCTATGAGAAATCAGTGCCATTCCTCTCACAAATATTTTTAAAAATAAAATTATTCCCAATCTTTAAATTTGTGCTTTTAATTGTTGGGGTTCCACCAAAGAAAAAATGGCATTTTAGGGTTCCGTATATAGTCTAGATCAGTCATTCCAAAAGTGGTCCACGAGAGTGGATTTAAGTAGGTATTAAATTTTTGTTTTAACTTGAACATGTATATTTCGGAGCTAAGAAATCCCTTTATAGTGTAAAAATTGAAATTTAAAAATATATTCCCTTGTTTTTAAATTTTGAACCATAAAAAACGAATTTTTCCCTCGGAAAAGTGAAAAATTCTAACATCTAATATTAAAAAAAAAATCAGAAATTCACAAAAATTAAAATCAAACTAAAAAAAATATGATCAAAACAACAAAAATGATAAAGTTTTGTATTTTCGATTTTTAATTTTAGTAAACACAAAACTAGAATTAATTTCGAGTATAGCACTTTTTGCACCATAAATTGCTTTAAGCTGAAAATAACTTGTGCTAAGCAATAATTCTATGAAACCATAAAAGCTAGAGAAAATATCAACTTATTAAAACAGATAAAGATTTGAAATATCTCCAAATACTGAATAAAAATGTTCTTAAGAGACCCAATGAAGACAGTATGTTCGATTCTATTGAAAAAAGAGACGATGATGGTTTGCGAGCGTCTTACTTATAGCAAAATCAGTAAAGCTGCGTGATATTAGAGACAACTAATTTTGACAGCAATTGGTCAAAGCTTCTTTCCTCAAATCGTTATAAACACAGTCAACAAAATTCAAAGCAACGCGTTGAAAACTAGGTTAACGTTGAGCTGCAGGGCGAAAGTCTTAATTTAATAAAAAATTCTATTATCGCAGCCTTTCTTGCAAAAATAAAATTAATGAAGCAAAACATTAGATGCTGAGAATTTTTTCAATTTCTCAACTTGGCACAAATAAGCAACAGCGATGACAACATTACAGCCTATTCTAACTTTAAAACTAGGTTTGAAGATGTTTTGAGTATAAAAATACCTCAGTGGATTATAAATCCCTACAGTAACTCTGAAGAAACAAATATAAAGTTATAAGAAGAGCAAATAGGAATAAGCGTTCAAAAACGGATGCCAGAAATTCTGGGTTCAAAAAGATATACCTGAAACAAATATTTTTCACATTATGAAAAGTGTTTCAGCGTGATTGCAAATTTCTTTACAAAAAAAGAGACATGTTGGAAATTACAATCAAAGGAAATTTAAGGTTGAATTTGACTAAATTGAAGCCAAATATTAAAACTTTGCTACCAAAGCCTTTATCGATCTCATTAAAAAGAATTAAATTTTCAGTGTATTTATTTTTATGGAAATGATTGTCGATTTTCATTTTATGTCGTCTTAATTGATGTATAACTATAAAAATACACATATTTTTTTCAATTTACATTTTCTATTTTAGGAAAGCAGGAGGTTTACTAAAATGTTTGGGAACCTCTGGTCTAAACCAACCCATAACCTCTTTAATAGCTTTGTTATATATTTTTAAAAAAATATGAAATTATAATTTCGACACTAGCGATCCACCTTTTTATAAGTAGCAGAGGAACAAAGGTAATTGTAAATTAAAACCTGTTTAATAAAATTGCAATTTAGAACTTATTTAAAAATTAGGGGAAAGATTATAATACCGAAAATTGGGAAAATTTAGGGGGAAAAATTAAATTTAAAGAAAGATACCTTTAGGTATTCAGAAATCGATAGAAATATTGATCGAAGTAACAGTACGGGGAAACTTACTACAAGCAAATAAAGAATATATTTGTCAATGGAGACATTTTAGAATTGCTTTAAAATTTTTTATAAATCTAACCTTTTTGAAAATAAATCATAAATGTCTTGAAATCCATAATCGATAATTTTAATCAAAATATAATTAACATAAAAAAAAATTTAATACGTGAATTAATAGAAAATTATAACTTTTAATTTTTCAATAATATAAATAAAACTTACCTAAATCTAAGGCCATAAATAATAGCTATTTGTATAAAATTTTGTATAAGAAATAATTACACACCTTTTTTTAAGTACGAGAGAAAAATAGACAAAAACACTGAATAAAAACCATACACACAGACAAACAAAAATTATGGAAACACATTCGTTTATTAAGGGAGATTTTAATTAAAAAAATTTCCAATTTGAGAATATTTCAGGCGCTTTATCACATTTGCATCTCGATGAATATGAGAGTAGCAAAGACGGATCGTGTAAATTATAATTTGTTTATTAAAATTCCATTTTTAATAAAAATATAGGAAAGCATCGAAAAACGTAATTTATCACTGAAATATTATTAAATTTAAAACTAACTATTTTTTAGTTAATCAGAAAATGATTAAAAAATCAATTGATGTCACAAAAGGATATAAAATTGCTACTTAATTTTTATTTTACAAGTTATACAATAATAATTGTAATCGAATTGTATTAAACTAAAAATATTTTAATAAAATTTTCCTTTTTTCAAAATAAACATTTATAAATCAAATAAAAGTTATTTAAAAAAAACGGACAAAATTATCGTTCTCTCATACAAGCTTTTTAAATTAAAATTAACATAAAGTTAAATTTAAATTAAAAAAATTGTTCATACAAAAAAGGGATTTTGAATGTACTTAAATAATTTAACGTTGTATATTTATTTTTTGGGATGATAATGTTTTTAAAAAACATTTTTTGTATGTAAACAATTTTTAAATTAAATATTCCTGTTTTCATTTAATGGATATTAGGAAATATTATAACTACACTAAATAGTATGACTAAAAAATATGTTTGTGGCTATACTATTTATTAGTATGACTACCCGAATAATATGACCATCTTCAAATAAATATATTCACAAAATAATTATACTTCATAAGAGGAATATGCAATGTTATATACAGTGCTTAGTACTTAAGTAAACTTTTGGGAGTATATCTATCGGTTATCGATATACATGGTAAACAGAGGACAAGGAGAGATATTGATCTCGATCGTGCAGTAAAGCAGATTTGTGGTAGAAGGTGATGAGTGCGAAGAACAAATAAGACTTTAACTGAGGTAATGTAAAAGAATTAACCCAATAAATTTTAATAAATTAATGGTTTTTTATACTTTACGACAGGTCTTGAATAGTGTCATTTTTTCACATACAATTTTAAAATTATTTAAGGGATCTATAAAGCAATTTATACATTAATATATATATATATATATTACAAAAAAATTTTAGCCGTACTTATGAAGAAACAGAAGTGATTGACTATATGGAACGAGGTAACTCGAGTTATAAGGTAGGAAAACACTTTAGTGAGCGTAATAGATGCCAATATAATCACTCTATGTTCCAGCGATGGTACTTGAAGAGACAACAAATAAAAGCTCAATCATCATCGATGCTAAGAGTTTCCGGTGGTGGAAGGAAGTCATTTTAGGGGCCCTTGAGGAAATATTGGTAGATGAGGTAATCGAGTTAAGAATAATTAAGATTAAAGTCACGAGAACGTATATTAGTGAGAGAGCATCTACTTTGGCACAAGAAAATAACATCGTTATGCAAGCCACCGGGAATTGGGTGACTAGATTTATGCAGAGACATGGTCTCAGTCTTAGGTGGACAATAAATTTCACAACATTATCAGATGAAGAGCCCATTTTGCGTGCTGTAAATTACATGTCCTATCTGCAAGATACCATTCCAAACATAAACCTGTCAAAAACCCTTATGATGGATGAAACAGCAGTCTTTTTTGAAGATTGTAGGACACAAGCTGTTGATAAACATGGTAGAAGGCATGTTGTAATGAAGTAAACAGGATTTGCCTCAATGATAATAACTGAAGCACTTTCAGTATGGGCAAACGGAAATAAAGCAAAACCGCTTATTATTCATAGAGACTCAGATTGGCAATGTATTAAAAAAGAGATGTGATGTATATTAAACAGAATAAAGCCTTGATTTTAGCATGGATCGACCAAATGTTTCATCTCTTCGACACAGCGCCTGGTAGGTGCATAATTTAGGATTCTTGTAGAGCCCATATATCAGAGAAAGTAAAGAATCATTGCAGGAAAGGAGTTATTTTGCAAGTTATTATATCCGGTGGACTGACTCCTTCAAGCGGGAGACATAGGTATCTATCGGTAATTCAAGGATAAAATTTCTAATTTGATCAATTAGTGGAAGCAATCTGACAGCTTTCAATATAGACGAAGAAATAATCCAAGGGCTTCAAGCCATAATTTAGTTAATTCATGGGTCAAGGATTCCATTTTAAATTCGAAGAATGGCACATTACTAAGCATGATATATAAGGCAATCTTTTTCGTGAGCCCTACTTAGCGCCACTCTCAAGTGCTGTGAATCAAAATTTAAATGATAATTACATTGATTCGGATATTTATGATGTTTTTGGTGCTTAAGAAATATATGGCTCGATCTAATATTTTAATTACTTTAAACCGTATTTTTAAAATAACCAAAATTTATAACTAAACTTAAATTTAACCATATAAAAAAATTAAAGTACTGAATACTAGGGATTGTATACCGGTAAATTCGGTAAATAAAAAATCCTTGTTAGAAATTTTTATGTCTAAAATATAGTATTTATAAATACCTAAAAGGTCTAAAGGGAAAAAGTTAGAGTAAATATTTTAAATTCCCAGTTGGAATCTGGTGTTTTATTACATGTTTTAGCATGAAAGAAGAGGAAAAAAGTTTGAAAGGAAGATAAATTCAAAAGGGATACTTTTATTTATTACTCTCATCTGTTGCGGACGTGACTAAATGAATAGAATATCGCTAAGTTCCCATAAAATTGCCCGCCAGATATCTAAAAAAACCAATTGAAAGTTTAGAGTCAGATAATAAAAATATTGACACTTCAACAGTTAATGTAGAAATGCCTATGAAGCAGAAATTATACGATCTGATAAAACAAAAAACAGAATGCGTGGAAAGATCAGTTCCACAACAAAAAAACAAAAAAAATTGGCAATATATAGTGAAAAAAGAATTAGAGTACTTCGGCCAAGAGAAAATACAAGGAAAGTATATTCAAATGTTATATGATTATTTGATGACAATTCGTCCAACAAGTGTTGATTCAGAAAGGGTATTCTTGGATTCTAGGTTATTTTGTACAAAAATAAGAACAAAATTAGGGATAGCACTTTAAATAATTAAAAATTTTTGAGGGGCTATTTTTAAAAAATAAATAGAAAACTATTAGTTAATAAAGCTATTTCTGTGTCATTATTATTTGTTTCTAAAATATTGTTATAGTTTGTTTAGATTTATACATTAATCTTTATATTTTTCATATTTTATATTTTTGAAATAAAAATCGTGAAATGGAAATTTAAACTTTTTTTGTCAACTTTATTTTATTTTTTAGAAATAAAAAATTTCCCGGTAATTTTATTTTCATTTACCGATTTACCACTAAATAAAAAAATCGGTAAATTTACAATCCCTACTGAATATGACCAAGTATTTTTTTCATATAGTCATACTATTTAATAGTACTATTTTCTAATATCCGCTAGTTATTAATATTAGGATTTCTAGCCTGAAGAAGAATGTTAAACGGTCGACATATGTAGCAATATGTTATACAATATATTTAGTTAGCGTTTTTCAATTATTAAAACTTTGCTTTCTTTCTTTGATTATTTATTATAATAATAATTGAAAAAATAAATGATATACAGTAATCTCGCTTTGACTTTCGCATCTTCGTTTTACCAAGATTTTATTTAAAGGAAGGAGTTAACCTTATATCTGAGCGTATCTCGCAAGTCATGAGAACTATTAAAGAAGTGTACATTACCGTTTCAGAATGCTTAAGGTGGTTTAGAAAAAAATCCTACAAAAGTCTCTTCACGCATATAAAAAGAAAGCATTACAATTGTCTATTACGATGTTACCAGTACATTTAAAGGGGGAGACGACAAAGACGGGCCTGATGAAGATACTGTCATGTAATAATGGGTAATATACTAGTGTAATTGGTTAATACTGACTACTCACGTCTACACACAGAGTTTTGGAGTTTATTTATTGTTTCGATTTATGATTTGCGTTTCAATTGATTTTTTGTGGTTTAAAATAAAGGTTTCTGGAATTCATGTGGAATTTTATGATCATTTAAAAATTTTCGATTTCTATTATGAATCAAAGTGAATTTAATGAACGTGTTAAATGGTTTAATTCAAAGAATGGATACGGATTAATTAGTGTTGACAATGATAGTAACTATTTGGTCATTTTAAATCTATCACACTCGATAATGCAATTTCAATGACTGATGGAAAAGTTCTTTTCGATATTCCCAAAGCTGACAGAAGATCCATGACTCGAATTATGTTGCAGACATTTATTGCGCCAATGATATATGTTGCAATTCAAGTAAATCTTTCCTTGTATGTTTCAGATATCGTTCTGAACTCTAGTTATCCTATATATCCTACTATGTCAATCGAATGGTTCGACAATGTATTCTGATGTTGCTGATCGTATTAATAAAGAAATATATACATGGGTTCCATTATCAATGACAATTAAACAATAATGGTGATTAGAGCGGTTTTATTTCATGTTCAGAATGTAATATCCTTATTTAAAGTGTCGTAAATAGGTTTTCTATGCTCTGACTACGCAAATATTCATTTTATTAACAAAGAATCGTATTTCGTGGAAATTCACTTATCGCAGTTTTTTTGGACTGGTAAAGGGGAAATATTACATAATCATCGATTAAAACCAAATTAGGGAATATTGCAAAATAGGCTTAACTCATTCTATCCAAACATCATAAAAATCGAGGAATTTCTATTAATTGCTGGAGTCCATGTTGTCATCAGTTTCTTGAATCAAGAATTTGCGAAAATCAATTATTGGTATGAAGATAATCAATAATGCAGGAATTACAATTAAAACAATGTCAATATTAATAACTTTGATAAACATTTGGATGAATAGAATAAGGAACGATTTCAATCGTGTCTTTTATTAAATATTTGATAATAATAATGAAGATCAAAAATAAACGAAAATTTTATTTCAGTTAAAAAACACCTTTAAATTTAAATTTTCGCTTTTAAAATTATTTAACATTTTAATTATTTCTTTTAATTGCAATTAGAATTTACATTTTCGGAAGTTTTTAAAATTTCGAATTTTTTAATAAAATAATAATTTGATAATAATAAACTTACATTTTCGCTGGTTTCCCACAAAAGCAATTTGTTACTTTAACATCTTCATTTCTATTTTTAAATTAGATGATTAAAAAAAATTCCTATTACTTTGGTGGTTTTTTTGCGCCGTCAGTGTCATTTTCGATTAATAAAAAATAATCACACATTTGATTCTTGCATTTGTATATTAACTTGCCTAAAATTATATGAAAGTTGTGTAAGGGGAAATTTCAGAAAGAGTGAAAAAAATCGATTATATTTTATCTATTGGATAATTATATATATATATATATATATATATATATATATATATATATATATATATATATATATATATATATATATATATACTTTATTATAATTATAATACACACTTTTTATTTAATGCATTGTACGTAATTAGTAATTTATTAGTGTTCCTGAGTTTGTCAGTACCTCGATACACCTCTTAGTCATCGAATTAATTAATGTATTTACTTTTTTTATTTCAATTTTTTCTCAAGCATCCAGTATTGCATTTTTTAACTCAGATATAATTTTACACTGTTTTCCTTGACTATGATATTTGAGACCATAAATTTTCTATTGGATTCAAGTCAGTGGATCTTGCTGGACATCCTAACACTTTTAATTCA
This sequence comes from Schmidtea polychroa, assembly GCA_959609185.1. Taxonomy (NCBI): domain Eukaryota; kingdom Metazoa; phylum Platyhelminthes; order Tricladida; family Dugesiidae; genus Schmidtea; species Schmidtea polychroa. The sequence continues at coordinate 37,228 of CAUHTR010007852.1, forward strand.
TCTTCACTTAACTTTAGTGTAGCCTATATATAATCAATATTATTGTAATTGTTTTCTGACTAATATCCGAGGTATCTGATTGGTTAGGGTTAAATCAGTGGTGGCCAACCCAAATCAATCGAAGGGCCAAATTTTCGGATAAATACTATCACGGGCCACAATAAATTCATTTAAATAAATATAACTCGTTTTTACGATTTAAGTAAACTTAGAATCAATTTTTTAAATTAAAAACATGCTTAATTCGAATATGAATTCTAAAAAAGACAATTATTGATTTGATGTTTAAAATTGTGTCCGGGTCACATCAAAACGCTTCGCGGGCCACCGGTTGGCCATGGCTGGGTTAAATGAAAAAATAATAATAAAAAAAAAATAATAATAATAAATAAGAAGTGTTAATAAATATTAGATAATAATATTATTAAATAAAAATAAATAATATAAAT
>CAUHTR010007852.1:37776-54186 GCA_959609185.1 Schmidtea polychroa
AATTTTAAATTACAAATTCACATTATAATTGTCCTGACATTTAAACTGTTAATATATTATTCACAACAATTATTGACATATAGTGCGTATTAAATGCTAAATTAATCAATATACTATTTTTAAATTAGTTAATTAATTAAGTTAAATAAAATGGATAATTTAACTTGATGTTATAATAATAATAATAATAATAATAATAATAATAATAATAATAATAATAATAATAATAATAATAATAATAAATAAATAAATAAAAATAATAAATAATAATAATAATAATATTAATAAATAATAATATTAATAAATAATGAAATTACTATATAATAATAATAAATTAAATAAATAATAATAAATAAGAATAATAAAAATAATAAAAATAATAAATAATAATAAATAATAATAAATAATAATATTAATAAATAATGAAATTACAAAATAATAATATTAATAAATAATGAAATTACTAAATAATAATAATAATAATAATAATAATAATAATAATAATAATAATAATAATAATAATAATACTAATAATAAATAAATAAATAAAAATAATAAATAATAATAATAATAATATTAATAAATAATAATATTAATAAATAATGAAATTACTATATAATAATAATAAATTAAATAAATAATAATAAATAAGAATAATAAAAATAATAAAAATAATAAATAATAATAAATAATAATAAATAATAATATTAATAAATAATGAAATTACAAAATAATAATATTAATAAATAATGAAATTACTAAATAATAATAATAATAATAATAATAATAATAATAATAATAATAATAATAATAATAATAATAATAATAATACTAATAATAAATAAATAAATAAAAATAATAAATAATAATAATAATAATAGTAATAAATTAATAATATTAATAAATAATGAAATTACTATATAATAATAATAATTAAATAAATAATAATAAATAAGAATAATAAAAATAATAAAATAATAAATAATAATAAATAATAATAAATAATAATATTAATAAATAATGAAATTACAAAATAATATTAATAAATAATGAAATTACTAAATAATAATAATAATAATAATAATAATAATAATAATAATAATAATAATAATAATAATAATAATAATAATAACAAATAAAAATAATAATATTAATAAATAATGAAATTACTATATAATAATAATAAATTAAATAAATAATAATAAATAAGAATAAAAAATAATAATATTAATAAATAATGAAATTACTAAATAATAATAATAATAAAAATAAATAAAATTTACCCAATGTCCGACTACAGGTAGCCCTTTCACCACAAAAGCAATTATTAACATTGTTTCTCTGAGATTTGTCAGCATTTCCAAATACAAAATCATGAATGATTTGATTTACATTTCCAGTTTGTGGAAATACAGTTGGCATTGCAATTTCTAAAGGATCACCGAATTTCAGATATTTTACCACTACATCTTCCAATTTGTCAAAATTTTTCACCGATTCCAAAAATATCGATTTATATTCATTAAGATACTGACGAAGGACTTTATCTGGATCTTTAGTGCCGTGACAAATTTCCTTTAAATCCGCTTCAAATTTCGACCTCAGTGTCGGTTGAGCAAGATTAATTCCCACATAGTTATAGGCATCGACTAATCCTATTCCCAGTTTACTAGGCACCGTAAATTTTGGTCTTTTATGACAAACATATTCTCTAATTTTGATTTTATAGATATGTTCCGCATGAGTGGCATCGGTGCCGATTCCATATTTATCCATAAGGGAAATTAAATCGCCATCAGTTAAAAAAGAAGGCGGCGAAGTTTTTCCTTTTCTAATACCAACGGTTGAGGGTTCAAAAATATCTCCTATTTTATAAGTTGGAATACATTTATCCAGCCAATTCTCATAGGGATACACATCTAGATAATTCCTTTCAAAGAACACTTGTCCTATCAAACTGAATTCTTCTCCTAAACTAATGAATATTGATTGGTGAATTAAGCTACCAATAATTCCAACCCACTGACGACAATTCTACCATCTTGTTGTTTCCAGATATCTCTACCATGATCTTTACTGATACAATCAATAAATATTTCTGTTTGACTACTCTGAGCATCTTTCGATAAGCAGGCGAGAAAATGTCTAGTTATTAACTCAAATAATCGATTTGCATCGAATTCAAGCCCGAGTCCCATTTTCAAGGGAATTATCGGTGGATGGGCGTTGTCGTTTTTATTTCCACAATTTGGTGTAATTCCGTTTATAAGAATCTTTTGGCAAAATCTTTAATAGATTAAAATTAACAGATCAAATAATCAATATTTGAATAAAAAACTAGAATCGTACGAGAACAACACCCCTCCCGCCTCCCCCAGACATAATAAACCATGAATTTGTTTGAATGGTTTTATTCTTTATAGCTAGTTCGATAATTTATATGAAGTCTACGAAAACTGTTTCCGAATTGAAGGTTTCGAAGAAACTGCAACTGTAAAGACGCTGTTTTCTCCAGTGAGAGGGATGAGCACATAAAGATTTGAAGCATCAAGAGATCCACAGAAGTATTATTGTTCTGATGAGATAGATTTGAGATTTATGCAACAAATTCGTTTGTGTTTTAAAGATTACGGGGGGCAAGGTTTAAAATATTTTTGATGGACGTTAATATTATATATATAGATTTATTCAAAATTATATATTGATTTATTCAAAATTATATATAGATTTATTCAAAAATTATATATAGATCTATTCAAAATTATACATAGATTTATTCAATATTATATATTGATATATTCAATATTATATATTGATATATTCAATATTATACATAGATTTATTCAATATTATATATTGATATATTGATATATTCAATATTATATATTGATTTATTCAATATTATATATATATATATATATATATATATATATATATATATATATATATATATAATATTGAATAAATCAATATATAATATTGAATATATCAATACTATAATATTGAATATATCAATATATAATATATATATATATATATAGATTTATTCAGAATTATATATTGATATATTCAATATTATATATAGATTTATTCAATATTATATATAAATTTATTATTATTATTTATTGGAATTGATTTGTTTGTAAAATTACTCTGATGCAGCTGGTGATTCACAAATTAGCAATGAAACGCCTGCGTCTCGAGTGTGCTGTAATTTGCTGCCCTAATTATATGTAGATCAGGGGGTAAAATAAAAAATAAAGCAAATTGGAAATCCCTTTGTATTATTTTTAATGTTATCAATATAATTTTAAATGAAATAAATAGACTATTTAACGAAATAAACATCGTTGTTACCTCCCCATCGACTATCTGAAGTTTGAGCAGTAACAAAATTATGAAGATTAACTTCTTTGGAAAAGATATTTGTCTCAGTTCTCGGATAGCTGATAAATCCTTGACTGTAAAGCTTTTCAGCTATTTGCATAGTTAATTTGGGAGTCATTCGCAATTTATCAGATGCCAATTTCTCCATTCGAATTGTATCCAGGGCAAATGGCCGTTTTTTAATTGACTTTCTATTCACTACATTAGTCACACAAGCTAAACTTCCGTTTTGCGTAATTTTTGCCAATGATTGTTTAATAATGTTTTCGTCGAGTGATCTTTCAGTGCTCCAATTATATTCGAAAATCGAGCCATTTGTTTTTTGAGTTACTATAATCTTCCAAAATGGTGTGGAAATAAATTCCGTGATCTTTTTATATCGATCTACGACAAATCCAAGAGTGGGAAATTGACAACTACCGTAAGATATGATATTATTCATAAATTTAGAAGGAATCTTTTTTTGTAAACGAAGAGTTTGAAGTCGAGAAAATGCTGCTCCTGTTTTCAAGTCTAATTCCTGTCTAACATCAACTGCTTTAGAAACTTTTAAATCCATATTAACAAGATTCTTAATTGCCCGTGTCACAGATCTAAAAATCAATTGTATATAAATTCTGGGGTTAGGATTTTCATTACAAATAAGGCTTGTAAATTTCCTGGCAATTTGCAATCCCTTAAATTTGTGAATGTATACATAATAATACCGAGCAAGCAATTTCTTTCAAATGGAATATTTATAGCAAAATTATATACAAAACAGTTATATTAAATAAATATAATTCACAAATTGATTGATTGATTTATTTGAAATATAAAATTATACACAAGTTATTCAATATAATATATAGATTTTTTCAATATAATATATAGATTTATTCAATATTATATTTAGATTTATTCAATATTATATTTAGATTTATTCAATAATATATATTTATTTATTCAATATATATATAATTTATTCAATATCATATTTATTTATTCAATATTATATATCGATTTATTCAAAATAACATTTATTTATTCAATATTATATGTAGATTTATTCAATATAATATATAGATTTATTCAATATCGTATATTTATGTATTCAATATTATATGTAGATTTTTTCAATAATATATATTTATTTATTCAATATTATATTTAGATTTATTCAATATTACATGTAGATTTATTCAATAATATATATTTATTTATTCAATATATATATATATATATATATATATATATATATATATATATATATATATATATATATATATATATATATATATATATATATATATATATATATAATTTATTCAATATTATATAGATTTATTCAATATCATATTTATTCAATATTATATGTAGATTTATTCAATATAATATATAGATTTATGCGATATTATATAGATTTATTCAATATTATATATAGATTTATTTAATATTATAAACCATAAATTTGGGACTGAAGGAGTACCAAAATAAAAAAACAATGTTTAGGATTGGAAAAATAAATGTTGCAAAAAAATTGTTGAAACAGGGAAAATGGATTTATCACTTGTTGCAATACTTTTATACTCTTCTAAGCTTTCTATCGTAAGAGTAAATGATTGTTATCTCTGAACACAACTTGATAAGAGAGATTGTAAATGTGCAAAATACCTCATATGAAGTTTTAATGATTTTTCACTGATTACCATTTTTTACTTTCGCCAATCACATGTAATATCCACATTCATTTTTGAAATAAGTATGTCGAAAGATGCCTTTGCAATACCAGCTAACGAATGAACAAAGAAAGATTATCGTTGGACGCCTCCAAAGTGGTATGTTATTATCGACATTATATAAACAATTAAATGTCGACCACTAAATGATAATTCGCATATGTGCCAGAGCAAGGTAACTAGCAGGTAACTAGGCGCGATCATTCAGTAATTCCTCATCAAGGTTTTTAACGTATTTTACAGCGACAAAAACAGCGATAAATTGGTCAATTGTTCAATGAACAGCAATAAGCCTACTAGCATTATATAACCGATGATATCATAAGTTAATAAGAAGAAACGCCTACAATTTGTCAGTGGACGCAAAGTGATTTCCTCTAACAAAGAACTCATTCCTTTTGTTTAAAAATTTATCAATTACAAGCAACAAGAACATTAATCTACTGGCGGTATTCTCTAGTGGAAACATCGGAAAGAATGGCAAGTTTGTCTGATATTAATCTGACTACATAAAGAAAATATATGAAGAACATCTTTATTTTTAGCAAGATAATGCACCTATCCACAAAAGGAGAATGACAGAGTTTGAAATCAAGCAGATTGAGGTCATAAATAAAACAACTAATTGGAGTTTAAAAAGAAAGTCAAACTTTATGAAAGTATCTTATTAAGAGAGGGAAAGAGTGAAAGAAAGGATAGAGAGAAATGGGGAAAGGAATGGAGAGAAAGGGAAATAGTAAAATGATTGCTAATTACTTTTTTTGTTTCACCAGAGTTCTAGAAAACTGTAGGAACATAAAGCTAATTGGTAAAATATATTTAATGAATTCCACATCTTTGTACAAAGTGTATCTGATATTTGCTTAGGGGTCATAGCATAATTACGTCACGCCAAGAATGGCCATTTTTGACCCACCCTGTCGCATTTGGGCACACTTTTGTTGACCTACCCTCCCACCACTTATAGTGGCGTCATTTAATTGTTCACGAAATGAGGGTAGCCTAGTGGTACCACACGGTTCTCTAGACTGTTTGGGAGCTTGCTGTAGCAGCAATAATTGCTAGTCATCGTTGTCTAGTCAAAGTATCAGCATCACTGTAGCATAGCAGCAGAGGAAGATTGTTGCAATATATCTTGTGGTCCATAAAATACAACTAGCGTGACGTCACATTCACCTCAACTCATCCCCCACCCTTGAGCGTGACGTAATTAGGCAATGACTACTTATTAGGAATGGCGTTACATTTCATTGAATATGACTCTCCTTATTTCGGGTTATTTGGATATGGAATTGCGATGGTGCAGCCACCAGATAAAAATTCAATTAATGAAATATATAAATAATAAATAAGTGCAAGTTGAAAATAGAATTTTGAAAACAAAATGGATAAGACGGAAGTTTTGAGAAACTTGAAATTTATCGATATCCGAAGTCAAAACAGAGGCTGGAATTGAATACAAATTGTATAAAAGACATTGGAGGAAAATATTTAGAAATAAATCATGATTGAGAGCGATTTAAAAGAGAACCCAATCAAATAGGAGGAAATGACAAGGACAAAGTAAAGTAAGCAATTGATATAATTGTACATGGATATTGAATGTAAGCATCTCAGTTTATCCCATAGCGGCATTCCTCATGAAGTGTTGAAATAATCATTGAAAACTGGATTATAATTGAACTGCTCAATAAAAACCCATTTGTTTAAAATTCGTAGCTGTTGCCTGGCAACGTATATAAGGAATAAAATATATAATTTGCAATCTATTATTTTACTGTCTATTACTATACGGATCAAAATTACGTATCCGACAAGTCATCGTGTCCGTGAATACACGGTAGGCATGGTAACACTCTCGAGGACTCTATTATTTAATACCAAACGAATAAAGCGCTCCAGAAAACCTGCCAATCGATGATTAGCAGCTAGGTCTCCCTATATGAGTAAGCGGAGAAGTATCTTGTAAAGTGAGAACGCATTGATTCTTTCAACTCGATTTTGGTCACTTATATTATTGATATGATTCAACACGAATTTTCGCTACTGCAATTTTTAGGTGTTTGCATTAAAATGTATAAATAAGGAATTTATTTTTCTTTTAATTTAATAGTTTTAAATGTTTTCATAGAAGCAAAAAAACAAACTCGGTAGTAATTTCTGAAAATCGAGCTCTTTTAACTTCTATTTTTGAGTTAACTAATTCAATCATAATTAAAACTCAAAGCAAAACCAATAAGACTTACTAGCTAAACAAACATCTACAATTTCCATTCCGATATTTTCACCTTCTCTATCACAATCAGTCCAAATAATTAACCGTTGACATCGAGTTGCAATTTCTTCTAAACTCTCCTATCAGACATGATTGATGTTAGGTGTAATTATAAATACTAACCTTAACCGTTTTCATACTATCTAGACAAACTTTATCCGTTTGGCAATTGAATAAAGTCACTGGATCTACATTTTGCCTTAAATATTATTAACTTTGGATAAAATCTAAACGACTTTACCAGTTACTCAAATGCTGGGGAATTACTAAATTCATTAAATGGCCACTTACAGATGTCATAATCATATCATTTACTGTACCATTTAATTCGTACTTGAAATTATATAACTTATTATATTTCGAAAAGCCTTCAGTCTATATGAAATGAAAAGTTAACATTAAAGAATAATAGTCTAAATCGATTTTCATAAAAAACAAGTTATATTTATTTTAGAACTTTTCTTCTTAAAAGATAAATATAGATATATGGGTTAGAAAATTACATAGTATCTTCCGGGTATAATTAAGTCGGATGTAATAAAAGCAATTGTAAATTGTAAAATGTGACAATATTGTGCATTCTATTTTAAGAAATTTGGTAATTATAAAATCTTTTAATANAATCTTTTATTAAAAAAACTCTGACTAAAGGCAATATATTTTATTATATCCAGAAGTAACTGTTCTATTAAATGTAAATATAGTATTACCGTAATAACTTTATTATTTGAAAGTAACTTAGAAATCATTTTTGCTGCGTCATTCTTTTCAGCTACATTTAAAATTAAAGTAGAAAAATTTTTCCGAATATTTTTTAGAACAATTATTTTTAATATCATTATTAATATTAGTAATCAATACAATATAATCAAAAATAAAAGCAAAATTTTCATCAATGGATAAATTTTAAATTATTAGAAAATTTAAACAATGAAATAAAAAATTTATTAATACTAGAATTTTTAAATTTTGTTTTACCATTGATAAAATTGTTAATAAAATTGATAATAAAATTGTTTTGTTAAAAAACAAAAAACCAATGAATTAATAATAATAATAGTTTTTTTTATTTTTGATATTTGATTCATTATTATCTAACAAACAAACATTTAGTTAAGTTGTGGAGAACTTGTGAAATGTAGTTTTTATGCAGCATTTTAAAAGTAACTACAAAAAAAGAAAATAGCACATTGAATTTTACAAACAATATTTTATAAGTTTTCATATTTCACAAATGCATTTCGAATAAAACAATGGTTAATATTGAGAAGAGAATTAAAGTTATGGGTATGATCATATCGCCGTGGTGATATCAAGCTTCTGTAAATCACCATATGATTATTTCAAGACAACTAAGTACCAATGGTTGTAACCATATTGAAACTGTACAAAGTCGTCGTAATCCACAGAGCTGGTGAGCCTCTGTGTTAAGATTACTCCATAGACTTTCTCGACGGGTTCGTGATTGCCGATAGGAGGTCTTAGGTCGATGTTTATCATTCTAAAAGTAAGGTTCTTTATCTTTCAATAAAATCATTTTCCAGACTAATAACTTAAAGTTGGATAAGATAAACGAAAAATTATATTTGTCAACAAGCCAGACTACACAAGCAATAAAACCAAATATTCAAATTGTCAGAAGGAGAATTATTCCCATATAGTCTCTTCCTCACCATCCGCCATTGATTGGTCCAGATTGAACTCGTCGTCCATGTCCAAAGACCAGAGGAAATCCGCTCAGGTCTGTAGATCGACGTCAAGAAGATCGATATTTGCAATGAAGTTGCTTAGGGCGGCAGTTTCTTTAGTCCATTTCCGTTTATTCCTCTTTGAGCTCGAGGTCTATTTGCGCTTTGGTCGCTGGAGAGTTCGATACCAACATTAAGACTCCGCACAGGCTGAGCAACTAGTAGTAATTGTGCCCTCCGCCAGATAATTGAAGGGGAAAAGATTTGATTTTTCGGCCGATAGTAGCCCTTTGATTCGAGCTTCGCGGTCGTTCTTGGTATACATTTGTTGAAGATATCTTAATAATATATACAGGGCCTGAGACTATCTCCATATCAAGGAATGTTGGAGTCAGCTCTTTTCAATAGGGTTGTCCTTCCGTTCCTTCATCTAGCTAAAGGAAAACCATGTATTCTCAAGCCTAGCTATTTTCATCTTCAATAATCGAATTTCCTCATGTTGGGTACGGATAATCGAATTCTTATCCAAACATGAGAAACAGGACTTTAGAGGAAGGTTTGGTTGAGTCATCTGATATAACTATATAAAAAGGAAAATGATCAATTATCTCATCGATGGCGAAAGTGGATTGGCAAGATTGTCGGCCGACCGAAAATATAGAAGCGAAAGTAATTGTTAGAAAGTAACCAGACTGGTGATGCGTGTGAAGATATTCCACATTTTGGAGATTATAATTATAATCTTATTCTCTGTGAAAAATCATAGCAATATTGCTAAATAAATTAATATTATTTGTAATATCAACAAGGAGTTAGCTTACGATTGGAAGAAATTATGATGTTAATTCTAACCCTTATAAAACTATTGGAGATGAGAATGTTAATAACGATTCCTTTAATAATAATGCTATTTATAATAAAGTTATTTGCAATGCTTCATGCATTCCCTTTTTCCGTCAAAATCACTAGGTCATTACTTGCAACAATATCAAAAGGATGAAAATCTTGCTGATCAATTTTTATATCGTGATGTGGGGGGACCTTCACAAAGTATCGTTAGTAGGTTTATGAAAAACGGGAGAAGTAGTTATTAACCCAATGGATCCAATAATACAAACGATACCACTACTTGACTATGGTGCGAATACTAAGTGAAATTCTATGGACAATAATAAATTTGACCCCAGTAGAAAATATAGTAACGTTTTTAATAATGATAATTTTGATATTAATAATAAAAATCATAATAATAATAATTTATGATAACGATTACGATAATTATACTTCATCACAACACACACAACAACAATAATATTAACAATGCATTAAAAATCCTAATTATAAATAAAAAATTAACATCACACTGCAATAATCATAACAACGATAATACGAAAACAACAGTAATAGCATAATGTGGATCGTAGAGTACAAAGATTAATAAGTCCATTGATCATAATGGAATCATATTAGAGAATAGTAAGGAAGTGTAATTTTTTAAGTTTTAGAATGTGTTTGGGAAAAATGTTATCGGAACCATAGGTCAATGAAACTAAAAGGTGAGAGCTCAATGGGATACAATAATAATAATAATAAGAACAATGAAAATGGTGATAATAATCGTAACAATATTGAAAACATTAATGTTAATAACGACAATAGTATTAATAATAATAATATTAATAATTATGGTAAAAATAATAATAACACAATGATTATAATAATAATTATTATTTCCACTAAAAATTTATTTTTCATTTCAACATTTCGAAATGACTTTATGTGGTTAGCAGGACCGTAGAAAGCCTGGCCGAGCCCCGGTAAAATGATTAACGCGGGCCCTTTATCGATTATTTTAATATTTTTTTAATCTAAATTATTATGTGTTTTGTCACCGGGATTGTTAAGAACAATTTTAAGGCAATCACAATGTTTGGAAATAATGATTCTGTTGGGCCAAGCTTCGAAGGTGTTGAAAATCGAGTCAAGGATGAGAAAGGGACCACACAAAAGAATAGAATAGGATAAAAATAAATTTTATAGAAAACCGCAATAAAACCTAGGAATAGATAAATCAAATAACAATAAAAGAAACAAGAATAACTAATAAAATAATAAAACTTTTAAGACGGAAAATAGGACAAAAAGGAAAACTACCCAATACGCATAACAATAAAAGGAAAATAAAATAGCAAAAATTTAAGAAAAATAAACGAGAAATTAAAGAAATAAAATAAAAATATTCCTAAATAAATGTGTAGATTAATTAAAACAAAAAATTATATCGCAACAAAATGGCAATAAATCCATAGGAAAATAAGAGAAAAACAACAAAAATTAAGAAAATAATAAAATAATAATAAAAAATAAGTAAGGTCATTAAAATCCATTATATTATAATAAAAAACATAAAAATAATAATAAATAAACAATTTACAAGCTAATCGTGTCCTGATTGGACGGAAAATAATATATAAGGAACGGGAAACATCTGTAGAGTACCAGTTTAACAAAATCTCTACAGGTAAAAATTATTTTTCATTAATCGACCACTTTAACAAAATCTCTACAGGGAACTATTTTCAAGCCACGATTACAGGAATTACTTACAGACTACGAGCATAGAACGCAGAATACTACCCACAACTAAAGCCTATAATTTGACGATATCAATTGCAGAGACCGAACCAAGATAATAGAGTTTAGCACTTTGATTTGCAGCACCTTCGAAAGGAATCTTTAGTAAGTTATGTTGGATTTATGAATGATCAATTTTTGTTATGTTATAATTTTGATATTTAACAATGAATGATAAGTCCAAATATCTTATTTCAATAAAAGTTTTAGTTAGAAAAATTTTACTTTTTCTTCATGGTGCTGGCGACGATGTCGTCTGGAGATCGGATATGATGCGGCTGAGTTATGGATGGATTGCGAAGAGAACGCATGGGTATGGATGCCAAGACATGAGGAGCTTGAATTATTAGAGCCAACCGAAGGTTCATATGAAATGGAGTATTATACGATTCGAATATTAAAGGTACAATAAGTATCATCATGAGGCATCATATCCGAAATTCAAACGGCGTGGTCGCCAGGTAAAGCATTTATTTATTAAGTTGCATTATTATTCCATATTTTTCTGATGATGAATGAGGTTGAGCATTTTTCACATTTATTAATAAATATTTTATATCAGTGTGGGTCGATTTGTCCTTCGCGACGGTCCAAGGGTAGTAGGCAGAAATGCGTACTATCCTTGGGTGTGTCGCGAGGGGTGAAGAAACCCGGCGAGGAAGAGAAATTTCCGTTCATGATTCTTTCATCGAGTGCGATCTCAAAAATCACTGTCGGCATTGAAAAACTTTCTATGAGGAAAATTAGATCACTTCGTTTTGATATCAATGACCAATTGAATGAATATCCTACGGGAAGAGAGATTGACATCCTTTTCGACATTTCCACTAAACATTGAGGTTGATAGACACGAATCTTGAGAAATATTCCCTCTAGGGAAGCGCAACTGTCGAGGCAGACATCTGACGGATATAAGTTCTGAGTTGCGTGATTAATTCCAAAAAAATCCTTCTACATTCGCGACGAATAACCAAATACGAGATTGAGTTTCTTCCGCCAGTACTTCTAAAGGCGAGGACATTAGCGACTGCATCCTTCGTTCATGCACTTGTAGACATGATTTTCGATTTAGGATTTACCACTATCAGCGATAAGGATTCAACCTGACAGCAATGTAAATATCATCCGATAAGTAATCAAATTTATTACAGTAGTCTTGAATGAGAATTTTCACTGATGCTTCGGAAAATAATCTGAGGTTTGTTCATTTTAGTTAATCAGCAGTTACACTAAGACGATGAGAAGTCGTTAGATAATAATACTCGTAGACCGAGCAGTGAGTGACAGATACCAAATCAACGGGATGATTAGTGTTTGGTGATTGTCAACATGGTTGGAAAAATTTGTCGTCAGATCTGATAAATGAGTAAACCAATTTTTTAAACAACATAAAAGTCCTTTTAATTGCGAAGTTAGTTGATCATTCTCATCTATCTGTGAAGTCTGATAGTAATTGCCACTACACCTAACCGCGAAAGTTAACATTGTCTATAATATACGTTGGTGTGCACACCACCGGAGGTGAGTCACCAATTATATGACAATGTTAACTTAATTTTTTTTATTCTATTTTTCAAAAATCATTTTAAGGTAAGTTTTTGAATTGAAGTAATTTTTAGGACTTGAATTTTGATTTTATATAATTATGAGATCATTATTCAAGTTCTTAAATATTACTGTTAGTCATCATTTATAATTTATCATTTATAAATATATTAATAATTAAATTTCAGGTGTTTTTTTAGGAAATTTATGATATTTTATGCATTAATATGGAATTATTTCGCTAAAATGTAAGTTAGATATTTTTATATTTATAAATAAATAAAATTAATCACCAAACACATTTATTTTTTTAAGACATTTAGGGAAAAATCGGCGTACATGAACGAAATAGTTTTTTAAATTTTTATAATCTTCTTTCTGCAACTCATTTTCGATGGCTTCTTTGACGATGTCAAATCTGCTTGGGAAGGACATTGAACTGAATCCATGTGTCCTTGATATTACTTTTCTGATGCTGCCTTTGATTTTACTAAACACGCTTTCTATTGGATTGAGGAATGGGCTATATGGTGGCAGGTGTTCTATATAATTATTCGGAGAAATTGCTCCACTATGAATTGAAGCATTGTCATGAATGAGACGGTATCCTGTCTCATTCAATTTTATACTTAATTCATTAATAAAATTTTGGTAGGTATCCTTTTTGTAGGATCCTACAATTAATTGGTGATGAATTGCACCTTTCACACCTATTGCTAACAGAAATGACATGTTTTGTCCTCGATTATTTGAAACTATGGAGTATATTCTTTCTCCTTTTTTCTTCCTTCCGTAGGTTTGTGTAGTCCACGTATTGAAGCCGCATTCATCAATATAAACGAGATTTTTATCTCGCCAGACTTCTTCGAGAAAACGCGTGACATACTCCATTCGGATTTGAAGTACGCGATCTGAATTTCTTGCTTCCACACATGGCCTTACCTTTTTAACCGTTATTAAGTGATTTTTTAGAAATCTTGAAATAGCAGTTGTGGATGCCGAGCAATTTTGTTGTAAAAGGAAAATTCGCATTTCTTCTAACGTTGCATAAAAATTGGCTTCGACAAAATCCAACAAATTATTTCCCTGTTCTTCTGAAATAATTTGTTTTCTGCCACTTCTTTTTCCTTTTGTAATTTCGGCATATTTCTTATATTTGTAAATTATTGAAATAATTGAATTTTTGGGGATTCCGAGCAATCTTCCAAATTCTTTATAATTGTCCCCATTTTCAAATGCATTAATAAGCCGAATTTTGTCATTGTCTGTAATTCTTTGAAAATATTAATTTGTTAAAATAATTTATTAAAATTTACGATTTGCGATTTTTTTTCTGCAAATTCGAAGTTGTCGAAGGACCTTCTTCAATATTTGAAATGGTACCTTCACGCAAAGAAATATCTGTTATACTGTAAAATATTTTAATATTTTATATTTTAATGAGTAAATCTTACATTGTCAGATCTTCAACTTCGCAAAAGCCACTGTGTCCTGTGAAATATTTCGCATAACCTACATTTCGCATGAAAAACACTTTACTTAATTTTGTATGTATTTTTCATTATGTGTGCTGTGCTTGTATGCTTAATTATTTTCTCTCACTTTTTAGATTCCTATAATAAATATGTTAAATTTCGCAGCATTAAATTTCTACACACAGTTAAGTTTGTGTGTTCCTATAATATATATTTATTGATTTTTTTAAGATTATAGATAATGTTATATTTCGCGGTTAGGTGTACACGAGACAGACGAACACAAGCAGACACACATGTACGTTGCCAGAAATCACAAGGAACAAGCACTGATAGTATTACGTCACAATAATATAAGTCGGATCTTATTCACCCGCACACCGACACGATGATAGCTTGTTATTCTCGAATAGAGAGAATTTTGCTAGCGATTACTCTATAGAGTAGGAGTGTAGTGAATAACCAGATGCATGCTCACACATTATTACACGTCGTTATGACGACAGCTATAGTAAAAATTCGAAATTGTAAAAGGTTTTAGATTGTAATAAAAAGTTAAATAATTTTAATAATTGTAAACTTCATGTTTAGATAACGTGATTTAGAGTAACGCCAGGGACCCTAGTCGTATTGAGTTATTCCATTAATCTAAAACTACTTAACTCTGGCAAAGTATAGGACACTATATAAAAACCTAAACGAGTAAAATAATAAATGAAATCATGGAATAATAAAATACCCCAACAAATCGATGATCTTATATTTAATAGTAATTGTCCAACATAAATTTTGGCAGAGCCAAGGCTGTCATATGCGAATAAAATGATGATAGAAGTCCCGTTTTCTTTTCATTGAACTACTTCTGTTTTGAGCAAATTGACGTGAATGTTTGAGGTTTGAATGGGTCTCCGTAGGGCCACTGGTATGCATGGGAGAGATAAAATTTTTTTTTCTTATCATGAGTGGATGTAACAAAACTCGCGTCATGGGGATGTCACTAACGACCCAATAATAGTTTAAACACAAATATAAATATCTTAATCTTCAGATGACTACATCAGCCAACACAGGAAAGAATCTCAGTCCTTGCTTTTCCTGCGCCGATAAAAACGCGGACATCGCGCAGCTGCATCTATATATTGGGGAATTAAAAAAGAGGATCGACCTCTATGAAGGCACGTGGTTCTCCCCTTCACAAATGAAAGAGGAGAAAAGCAAAATCTCGCGTCTGGAGCACTGCCGTGACAGTCTCCCGGAGGAGAGCCGATGTCAGCGGCTGACTATAAAGGCCCAATCCGAGACCCTTCATAAAATCTATTCGAATGCCGAAATAGCGAAACGAGTTCGCGAATTCCCAATTCAAGATGGAACCAACGTGTTCTTAGCCCACCATCAATCATCAGAGTCTTCAACATCAAGTTGCAAGGGGCATGGCCCACATCTGCCACCCATTCCAGCCCCAGTGCTATCAGGCTATAGACCCATGGCAGGAGGCCCTTCAGACCCCATTTTGGCCCCAATTCTCATAGCTTCTGTCTACCACCTCCGGCGGAAATCGCCTTGCCACCTCGAAAGCGGAGGAGACCGACACGCTCCGAGAAAAACCAAAAACGTAGGGACGCTATGGCCGCGCTCGAAGCATCACTGTCCGTGGCACAATCAACAATTAAGGAGATCTCCTCCACTCA
>CAUHTR010007853.1:0-11679 GCA_959609185.1 Schmidtea polychroa
AAAAGGTGATAATTCCTTACGATTATTAATGAAAGAAAGTTGCAAATCTAGTGACTAATTGTAATTGCGGTAAAGTTTGAATAAAGTTGTTTGGTGTTGGGTTTTAGTTATTTGATTGGTAAAGGACATGAGGAGTGAGAAACTAACCGACTTGCTAAATAATAACCCAAAAAATTATTTCACAAATATAATTATAAAAAATTATCAATTGATTTTAATTAAACCTTTTTAAATATTAATTTATTTAATAAAGTCAATTAAATAATCTATAATATATAACAAAATGAATCGAACCATGGAATCAGAGCAATGGCCTAAAAGCAAAATATAATTATAAGATCTTATCAGTAGATTTAAACAATAAAATCTGATTATTAATAAGGCTGCCTAGAGTAGCACTTTGTATTATTAAATGTGAATGGTCTCATTTAATAACAATTAGAAATAATAATGTCTATTTTAAATTTGAAATATATAAAGTAGCCTAAATAATAAATTTACAAAATCTATAACTATAAAACACACAAAAATGAATTGCTAAAGCTTATAAATATCTTAAAATTTATTGAAACGCAAATCTATAAATATCTAATTATAACAAAAAATTATTAATAAATAAAGAAATAATACAAAAAATTAGCGGAAATAATATTATAAACATAGTTATATTTTCGTAGTATATTTCGTCAGTTTTTTGTTTCTTTCGTATAATAATTTCTCACCAGGCAACAAAATCAAAAAAATAAACTTGCTCACAATTAAATTGTATTAATTAATGATAATCGAAAGACATAATAAATACAATGTCAATTGAAAAGAAATCAGTGGTGAAATTAAAAAAAAAGTTCTTATAATATTTAATTAATTGTTCTTTCATTTTTTATTTATAATATAGTTTTATGAAACAATAATATTATTTTCAGCAAAAATCTTTTATTTTTTTGGCGCCTTTGATCACAAATTAGTTCAATGGAACATAAATGTTCGGATTTGCTTTTATCAAGTGTTATTTTATAAATTTTTATAATATTTTAAAATAATATTTATTACAATATCATTTATTAAAATACACAAAATTACCTTAAACTTTTTCAGGTCGACTTCAAGCATTTTTCTCAATTTTTTGATATAAGTTTCAGATTCTTTCTTTATGTATGCATTAAACGCCACTCCCAATTTATTTTGATATTTTCCCACTTTAACTAAATCTTTGTCTAAACAGAAAATAAAATTTCGAATTTAAATGAAGTATTTTTTTCTTATGATTCAAAAAAGATTAATCCTCGCACTTCATGCTTATAGGAAGGAGACAAAAATTATTTTTTTAAGTTTATTATTTAAAAAATTTTTTTAATCTTTTTCAATTAAACATTTTTAAATTTTTTAAATTTTTGTTTTATTTCATTTGTTTTAATTAAAAAAATTTATTTCCATTTGTCTGGAAACTACAGTAGATCTTGGGAGAATCAACATACTTTTGACGCTGCTTTTAACATCTGAAAATGAATTAGAAAAAAAGATAAAGATTTTGAATTAAATAAAAAGGAAAAAATAAAAGAACTAAACTAATTGAGTGACAAAAGCAAAATATAAAAATTTGGTCTTGAGTAAGAAGCCTACGCGTTTAAACTCCTACATATACGTTAAAAGAGTTAACCAAGCATTGAGAATGACGGTCCATTGTAAGTTAAACAATATTTAGTAATGGCAAAAAGGTGTTTCAAAATAATAAATAAAAACTAATCTTACTAAACAACAAAGAATATAGCTTAGTTTCTTCTAGTGGACTCTGAAGCACATTTCCGAATTCTTCGATTTGTGTCAACTTGTCAATTGGCTCTAAAATTTAGATGATTAATCTCTTTTGAATATATCCAGGGGCGATCTGGTAATCTTGGGTTGACCTTGTTAAAATAACTCCGGACCAACCTATTTGACCGACCAGTCCACCCTCACTACATTACGACGTACCGTACGAAAAAATGTTTAATTTATACAAATATAAATTTAAGTTTACTTAAAAGCTGGAAATAAAAAATTTAAACCTACCTCAAAGATGGCATGAACAAGCGATTTTAAAATAAAAGAAATAATATAAAACAATTAAATGATAATTCGACTATACGATATAGTCCTTGTTAAGGATTTTTAGGCCGTAAAGTCGAAAATTTTTTTCATTTGTATTAAATCAATTATTCGCAGCAAAAGGCTTTAATTATCATTTAATTGTTTAAAATTTAATTAATGCTGCTACCAAGAAATCATCACTTTAAAGAGGAAATCAAAGTATTGTAAAACGCACAGTAAATTAAAATTAAATTATAATAAATTAGAGAGTTTTTTGGTAAAATCCTTTATGTTTACGTTCTTTTTTTCATATTTTTTCAAATATCTCATCACATTATTATATTAAAAGATGATTTATTCGACATGTGTAAGTTTTGGCATTCCAGATTATAATTTATGAAATAAGGTAACTGAAATAATCAAATAATTTTAAATATTACTTTTACAAAAATAAATCGCAGTTATAAAAGAAATATTTGGAAAGATTGAAATAAAAATATCATGTTATCGATTAAAAATATTTAATGGTAAAATTTTATTTTGATATAATGAATCACAGTCAGATGCGCAAATCTGGTAAATTAATTACAGGTTAATTAATTATTTATTGCATAATTATTTTTAAATATTTTCTTATTAAATCATTTTTTAAATTAATTTATTTTGGTAATTTTAATGGATGCAATAAATACTAGAAATATTATATTTTGCATTATTGTGCTAATAAAAATATTGCAAAATATAAGCACAAATACAAGGTGAAAAAATTTAAACTAAAAGATAAAAGATATAATAAATTTAAAGAAAATGGTTTACCCCAATAAAGGCCCGAACAATAAAGTGCAGATAAACAAGGAAAAATTCATTTTTTAATCACTATATGCCTTTTTTAGAATCTAGTTATAAATATTTAATTCACGATTCGATATAGATCTGCGTATTTATTGTTCGCGTCGTTTTGCCGCGCCTTTATTGGTGGATAGCAAGGAAAATATACATTATTTTACAATGTTAATTTTAACCAATAACCTCCACAAAGTAAGGCCACTTCATCCATTTCTATCGATGAAATATGATTAGCAACAAAATTTACAGTGATTTATATAAATAAATATCAGATATGAATTTAAAAATCATTTTTAACATTTTATTAAAACAAATTAAAATGATTAATTATATTTATATTCATTTTCTATAACTTTCAATTAAAGGTCACAAGATATGGATAAAATATTTTGTTGATCTCTTACTCGAGTCTCCCTAAAGATACGTCATGAGAAGGCGAGAAGTCAAGTAAAAGAGAGAATGGAGTCTACGAAAGCCTCAGAGTTAATATATGGAATATATAAAGTACTATGGAAATATTATTCCTGTACAAAAATTAAAACATACCAGAAGAGAGATATAATTTATAAAAAAAATAATGATAATATAAAATAATTAAATATAAAATCACCAGAATTTGCTTGCAAGAAAACTTCAAAATCACTAATGAGCTTCTCCGTTAATATTATCAAAAAATCAACCTTTTTAATATTGTTTTTATATTCCATAGAATATTCAGTCCTTGGAATGTCTAGAAATGCTTCTTCGGCTTGCTAGCGATGAAAAGGTCAAGGATTGAATAATTCTTTCTAAAGCTCACCTGGAAAATTCGGCCTAGAGTCGTTCCAGCGGCATTTATCATTTTCATTACATCCATTTCAAGACTTTGCGTAGTAGCCATAAAACGTTTTACAAATTTGTTACGCTTTTTAGTATGAACGATTGGACTATTAAAACAAATTTTATTTTAATGTTTTTTTAATGTCAACAACTGGTGATGATAATAACAAAAGAGACAAGTTTAAAATATCAGATGTCGAAAATTTATTCTAATTTTTTAATTGTAATTTTTAAACCGCTTAACCATTATATGGTTTATGGGACCGTGTTTCCTCCATTAACATTATGATATAATTTAGGGGTATGTCTGACTTCTTTTAACTAATTTATGTTGATGAAAATATACTAGCTGAAAGGCAAACTTGAACAAGATTTTCTTGCTACGATCAGCATTAAAATAAAAATGACAGTAAAACTTCTACTCTAGAAAGATGATGTAATATAAGCATCTAAACGATCGGACACCGAATTTTAAAAGAACGATGGAAATGCGACAACGAATATTTTTAATATTCTTAATTACGTATGCGCTTCAAAGAAAAGATAGATATGGGCCCGCTTAGCCAAACCTCCAACTTCCGGGATGATAGCAAATATTTTTCTAAAAAAACTACTATTTTTATGTATCTCACAAAAAGTATATGTATGTCAAATCGACTTTAAAAGTAGGGGCCAACTTACTCAAAGTTGATTACTGAGAGTTCCTGAATAAGTATTTCGGGGACCAACAGCTCATTTCAAAGGGCTTTCCTTAGGGTACCCGGATATTTATTGTGGTGATCCAAGTTAATAAGTGTATTGAAAGGGTCACTTTAAATGTTTTTATGGATAGTCACATTTCAATAATAATATTTTTAAAATTAAAGTCATGTCGAAAGATGACGAACATTTTGGAGTAAATATGTGTTGTATGTGTTCAACATCATGTGCTACTTAGTCCTTCAAGAGTTTAACCATGATGTGTCAAAACTTTGAAAGGATCAAAAATTTGATTTTATCAAATTGGCTTTAAAAGTCACTATCATCATGAAGAACATGTCGGACCATACCTTACAAAGTCTCACTTTGGTCGAAGGTCATCAAGATCAAAAATTCAAAAACCTAAGTCTTAGAAACTCTTTCTGTTTATATTTTATTTTTAAAAAATTTAAAGATTTTAAAAATGTTATAAATATTTTTAAATGTTTTTAATATAATAATAATCCATATATAAGATGAAAGAAGAGAATGATATCTATCAAATGATATATTAATCATTGTGTTGTCATTTAAAATACAAAAGATATTCAAAGTTTAAAATTTTTAAAATATTGAAAATTTTCTAATTTAAAAAACTTGACAAAACATTCAAGTAAAGTTATATATCGTTGAAAAGAGCAATCAAATATTTATAGAATGACATTATTCAATGTATTATCATATAAATTGAACAAGATATTCAAATTCAAATTTTTAAAAATATCTAAAATAAAGTTTTGATATGTTTTATAGCAGGGGTGGGCAAATACTTTTAGGCGCGGACCAAAATGAAATTTTCAAGATGTCTCCCGGGCCGGAGAACTATACCGCGTACGCTGTGCACACGCGAATGTTTTGAGTGGAGTTTTTTCCTGCCGAAGGAATTGTCTTACTTGGGTGTACATGCGAACAATTAGTGCCCAGTAAAATATGTCACATAATTTTTAAAGAAATATGATGCATTATATTAAATTAATGATCATTAAATAAAACAGTTAATGACAGATTTTATTTTGTTATTTATTTATATCTTAACGATAAACCACTTTTATTATTTGTGATTTGAATTTTGAGTTGTTTATATATTAAATAAACTTTATTTGATACTAAAGATGATAATAAAATTGAAATAAGACAGATGTGTGAAATTGTCAAAGCTCTTTTCTATTCTTTTTGTGCCTACTATAGTATAATACATGTTCCTGTGATTCGTGTCATTATGACGATGAAGATTATATTCTTTCAAGATACTTGCTTTCTCTTTGGAAATTAGGCACATCGGGTCGCTATTGTATTGAATAAAAAATAACATTTCAGTCCAATTGTCTCTAAACGTCTTTGATTCATAATCCACTTTTCGTTTTTCAGTGACTGCCAAAATTGGCTTAATGCTTTTTATGTCTTAAGATAAATGTACGCAGAAATGTTAATCATTCGCAAATTTTGTAAGATTTTCAATAATTTTTTCTGTGTGTAAATGAAACAGTTTCAATGTGTTATTGTTTAAATCAATCTCCTCTTGGCGGCATTTAATTCAATCTAGTCATTGAACCAATTTCGGCACTGCTATATTCATTTGACATTTTAGTCTTATAAAAGCTTCTTGACAATTCTACTAATGCTTCTACTGTTGCAATCTTATCTAAAAGGTAAAAAATACTGTTAAAATGTAGTTTGCAATATTGGTTTATGATTTATTTTAGAGATGAAAGCTATTTCACAAAGTAAGCGAGAGAATATCATTTCTCTTATAAATCAAGGACTAACTTCTCGTCAAAAAGAGATGCGAATCAACGTAGGACGTGCAACAGTTAATCGAATCCGTACGAAATATTGTCCATGACACCTATCAACTGGTAAACTAACTAAACTACAAAACCTGCAATTTATTAACATTGTAAGCTTATATTGAAACCTGAACACACTTTCGACAAGTGAACTATATCACTCATGGATTCTAAGCATCTTATATTTAATAAATACAATATGTCGCTATTCCAGTGTTCTCATGAGCCAAAAACTTTACGCACTTCAACCTTTTAGCCATAAATCTTATTGAATAGTTTCTCAATTAATCTGAACCTTACCTACTTTAATTGGCATTGAATTACAATTTAAAGTTTTCACCCATAAAAGTCCCCATAAGTGAACTCAATATTTACAGAAATGACCTTGATAATACATTTAAATAAATCTCAAATCTATTTGATAATCTAACACCAACACAGGCAAACTCCACATCAACACACAAATAATAAAAGACAAAAATTTTATTCTGAAAATATTCCACTTCATTGAATCAACTCACCGACAATATTGGACAGCTTCTTCTGAAAAGCCTTGAAAGAGAACTCTTCGCAAGCTCTTTTGTGTCCAGCTTCACCGAGTTTGCGGCGCAAATTCTCATCAACAATCAGCCTAAATTCATCAAATCACAGCAAACGAGCATAATAACAACAATCGAACCGTTTCATTGAATCAGAGAAAGCATCAGGATCAGATTCACACAGAAACCCAGTTAACCCATCAACAACAGTTTCCCTAGGACCACCACTATTCACAGCAATCACCGGACATTTCAAGTACATCGCTTCAACTGGCACGATGCCAAAGTGTTCATTGGATGGAGTGTACAACAGCGCACTAGCTCGCTTTAGGAAATTCACCTTGACATCATTTGCACAGGATTTCAGCAAGAATGCACAATTATCCATCTAACCACACAAATGTCAAAAAACGTTAATTGGCCAACGGAAACATTTATCCAAAATATTATTTCTTAAATCATGTGATGACGAGAATTTAGAAATTTCATTAAATGAATTGGCCGTGTTATTAAAGTCTGCTTAAATTTTGTCTTCGAGCAATTTTCGATTTTTTATATATCCAAAGTTTTTTAAATAAATTATTTGTTTAAATGAAGTGCGTGGATTTCTTTTTGTTGACAGAATAATTTTTCAAAAATGTTTGGATATAAAATATGATATTCAAAAAAAATTTTCTTTTAATGTATTAACAAGATTTTTTTAAAATAAAGTTTTGGTGGGTGTTTTGAAATCATTTGTTTAAATCAAGTGTTCATGGAAATTTAAAATATCAAACATTCATCGAAATTTTTGATTTTTTTTTGTTTAGTCAAAATTGTGTGATTTTAGAAATAAGTCATTTGTTTAAATGAGATGAATAAAATTATTTTATTGGCGAATTTTAATTTTTAAGAACGAATTTATGGAGTGATTTCTAAACTAAATGTTTAAATGAAGCGTCGAATGAAATTTTTACTATCAAACTTTCAGCGGAATTTTCGATTTTTACGTCTAGATCAGCATTTTCCAACCAATATTGGGCCGCGAAAAAATAAAATTGTTCCGCATGCAAAGAATAAATAAATTTTTATCCGCAGTTCGTTATGAGTTGAGTAAATTAGTCGCAAATGTTGGATTTTAGAAACAAGTAATAAGTGTGAAATTATTAATTTTTTTAAAATTAATCTAGTTGAGTTTTGTTTTATTAAAGTAATGACTAGATTTCGTGATTTTTTAATAAATTATTTGTTTAAATGAAGTGTAGAATTATTAATTTTTGTTTGAATTAATTCAATTAGTCCATTTTGATTTTTAGACGAAGTTATAACATTGAAATTATTTGCGACATGCTTGTTCCAATAAAGTTATGACGATGTTACCTGATTTTTAAAATAAATTATTTGTTTAAATGAATTGTGAAATTAATTTTTTTCTCAACCAGGTATCTTGCACATTTTGATTTTTGCGTGCAATTTTTGTATTTAAATGAATAACGAGATTTCAGAAAACGAATTTTGAAATAATTTGTTTAAATGAAGTGTCGAAGGAAATTTTAAATATCAAACTTTCAGCGATATTTTTGATTTTTTGTTTCTTCATTGTGGGATTTTAGAAATAAATTATTTGTTTAAACGAATTGTGGAATTAATAAATTTGTTTAAATGAAGTGTGGAATTTTAGCGGGATATTTGAATTTTTAAATAAAGTTTTGGAGGATACGATGAAATAATCAGACGCGTTGAAGAGAAAACGTAAAATCTTCACCTCCAAATCGATAATTAACTGTTGCAAACCGCCGTAAACCTGGTGATTCTCAGCCACGAGATCATCATATCCACCGAAATGCACAAATATCAATTTGTCGTGCTTATCCGATTGCTGGAACTCCTTGCGTAACTTTGCTGCGATATTAATTAATCCAATTAAATATATGAAAGCTCATTCCAAATTGCGATCAACCAATCAGATTAATCGAAATTTGGAAAGGAAAAAATATTTTACCGAACGCCTTCAAGCCTAATTCTATATTTTTCTTGTGCTCGTATCGATTGATAGAGAGGAATAAAACGGAATCAGTTCTCAATTGCTGATCACTGATTGGCAGAGAGGCAGATGAGGAGCGCAAATTGTCAATATTTGGTACCGGATAAACTATGAGGGGATCCGCATTACGGGTGAAGGCAAAATACTGCCGATAAACATTTGCTGAATCAATTATCGATTATTATAAATTATTAATTTAAAATAAAATTGCTAAAAATAAAAAAACTATTATTAAAAAAAGAAAAAATATTTTTAGATATATTAAATATTTATAATAAAAAAATTATTATTAAAAATAATTATAATTAATTATATTACTTAAAATAACAAAAAAATTAGTTTATTACAAAAAGAAATAACATTAATTAATTAAGATAATAATAATAAATAATTTTATTAAAAATTATAAAAAATCAATTATAATTTTAATCTTACTAATTTAAAAAATAAAATGAATTATATTACTTAAAATAACAAAAAAAATAATATTATTTAATAAGATAACCAAATATTATATTTAGATATAAAAATATTTATAATAAATATAAAACCAAAAAAATAGTTTATTACAAAAAGAAATAACATTAATTATCAAAATAAAAAATAAATTTAATTTAATAATAAAAAATATAAAAATAAATCTTTATAATAAAAAAAATTATTATAATAAAAATCATATTAATAAATATAATAATTAAATATATTACTTAAAATAAAAAAATTTAATAAAATTAAAAATCAAAATTACTAATATTAATTTAAAAAATAAATAACATTAATTAACAAGATAATTATAATAATAATCCTCGATAAACAGACATCTCCAGAATATCTGATAATATATACAAAATATTTTTAGATATATTAAATATTTATAATAAAAAAAATAAATAATATTATTTAATAAGATAACAAAAGATTATATTTATAATAAATATAAATTATTAATAAATAAAAAAATAATTAAATTTGAAATATAAAATCGAAAAAAATAGTTTATTACAAAAAGAAATAACATTAATTAATTAAGATAATAAGAAAAAATAAGATAAAAAATAATAATAAAATAAAAAAAATAATTATTATTAAAAATGATTATAATTATAAAATTAAATAATAATTATAAATTTTTAAAATAAAAAATAAATCTTTATAATAAAAAAAATTATTATTAAAAAAATAATATTAATAAATATAATAATTAAATATATTACTTTAAATAACAAAAAAATTTAATAAAATTAAAAATTCCTAATATTAATTTAAAAAATAAATTTATTACAAAAATAAATAACATTAATTAACAAGAAATACCTCGCATAGTACGGCTTTGAAATTTTCAAAATATGATTGTTTTTTAAATGATTAACTAAAATTTTCGAAATTTAAAAAGTTTTTTTAAATTAATTTTTTAGAATTTATTCGTTATTATAAAATCATATGGCACGTGTTTAATAATTTGTTTTGTTACGTTTAATTTCTGGTTTGTAGTTTTAATAAAAAATTGAATAAATAAACCGTAAAAAATTCACATAGGATACATTCACGATCGCGCGATAATAGATCAAAGTTGGTTTTATATTTTATAGTTTCAAATAGTACGGCTAAATCTCCAACCAAGAAAAAATAGTTCAATTGAAAAATCAACACTAAAGAAGAAATCAATGAAATCATGAATTTGATCTGTTGTCATTGACCTTGAGAATAACTGACAATATATACAAAATATAATAAATTTAAATAAATAAAAAATTATAAAAAATAAAACCAAAAAAATTAAAAATTAATTAACAAGATAATTATAATTAATATAAATAATTATAAAAATTAATTTATTTATTACAAACAAAATTAATAATATTAATAATAAATAATTAAAATTCACAAAATATTATTATTGGAAATAACAAAAAATAAAACCAAAAAAATTAATTACTAAATCAAAATTAATAATTTTAATTAATAAGAATATATATAAAGATGAATGAATAAAATATAATAATTATTATTTCTATAAATAAATAAGATATTATTTAAAAAAATATCATTATAATTAATAAAATCAAAATAACTAATATTAATTTAAAAAATAAAAAAAAATATTTTATTTAATAAAAAATTATTAATTAAAAGATAATATCAATAAATATAATAATTAAATATATTACTCAAAATAACAAAAAAATTAATAAAATTAAAAATTACAATATTAATTTAAAAATAAATTTATTACAAAAATAAATAACATTAATTAACAAGATAAATATAATTAATATAAATCAACTAATAATATAAATAATTGCTAAAAATAAAAAAACTAATATTATTAATAATAAATAATTAAAATTCACAGAATATTATTATTTGAAATAACAAAAAATTATAATTAAAAAGATAATAATAATAAAAATTAAAAATAATATATATTTTAAAAATACTAATATTAATTAATTATTACAAAAATAAATGTCATTATAATTTATAAATCAATACTAATAAATATAATAATTAATTATATTACTTAAAATAATTAAAAAATTAATTTATAATTAATTAAATCCAAAATCAAAATTACTAATATTAATTTAAAAAATAAAAAAATATATTATTTAAAATAACAAAGAAATTAAAAAAAATAATTGCTCAAAAAATAAATAATATTTATAATAAAAATTTAAAAATAATAATATAAATAATTGTTAAAAATAAAATTTATTAAAAAAAGTTTGAAGCCTATAAATCACTAAATATCGATATATTTACTCATTTATAATAAAGTTCTTATAATAAAAAAATATTAATAAATATTATATTTAATTATAAATTAATTAACAAGATAATTTATAACTAATAAAAATTA